>MU224140.1:5325197-5388716 GCA_018584345.1 Thuja plicata
GCCTATTTTGAGAGCAAATAAGCCTTCATTAGAGATCAAATTTGCATTGTTATGCTGCCATTTTCATGCTAGATTACATGTTATTTCATTTACATACTAATTGTTAGTGCTATTTCATCATTTTAGATCTAGTTTGCATGCTTTGCCATCATTTAGCTTATTTTTTTGAATTAAATCCTTCATACTAGGTTGTATTGGTCACTGATTCAACAACATATTCTGAGGGCTGATATGTTGTTGGTCACACTCCTCCTAAGTTAGAAGGCAATAGATCGGTTTTAGAGGGTTTCATATGTTTTTCATGTTTTTACTAACCCCATGATGCTAATATAATGATCTATTGATTGTTTGTGTATGTTCCGACAGGTACCCATTTACACACGAACAACAATAAGTATCTGACCCTACTCCCCTAGAACCTCCTGTGCAAGAGCCAACTCATAGTGCATTCACCTGTGAGACTATCTTCTTCAGATTCTTCGCAAGAGACAAAGATGAATCTGAGTTGCAGGGATTCTTTGATGAATCAATTCTGGCATTTGAGGCCAATGCCTTCACCAACCCCCAGGCTCCTTACAACAACCAAAGCCAGGCTGGTAAATGACCAATTTATATGCTGACACCTCCTGCCAAGGACACTCCTCCTTGGGAAAATATAACTGACCATTCTATCCCTCTAAAAGGTTCTAGCTCTAACTAAGTGAAAGACCCAGCTGAGGGACGCCACCAATTTCCAGGAGGAAGATTTGACATCACAAAGGTGTTAGAACAAACCACCACCTCCATGACTTTGATGGAGGTTTTGCTAAATTGTCCTGAGTAGAAGAAGTCTCTTCTGAAGCTCCTGGGAAACCTGGAGGTTATCAGTCACCCACCCAAGACTATCTCTTTTGAGGATGCCAACGTGGCTGTCTTTTGGAGAAATATGGAAGACCCTCCATTCCTACTAGGCCCGAACATACAAGGAAAAAACATACACAAATGCCTAGTAGATTCTGAAACTTCAGGCAACATCATGCCCTTATCCATATGCCAGAAGCTCAGATTCTAACCCACCCCATCTAGTGGCATAGTAATTCAATTGGATAAAATTGCTTTGAAAATGGTGAGAGAATTGAAGAACATCCAGATACAGCTCATTCAGGACCCCAGAATAGCTAGCATAATCAATATCCAAGTAGTGGACATCCTAGAGACTTATGGGATGTTATTAAGTTAGAACTGGTCTAAGTCCTTAAAAAAATACTTTTTGACCTACTTTTCCCACTTATGGATCCCCTAGGAAGGAGAATAAAATAAGATCCAGGTTGAAAGTGAGCCCCGGATGAAGCAGGCTCTTACTAAAGTCAGGAGGGTTAACAAGGTCTTATTTTCTGAGACTTCCCTGGGGGTGTACCAACCCCTTGAAATCTTAACATTCAATTTCACTCCTGGGGAGGATCCCATAGTTTTGCAGATGATCCAAGACCTAGAAGAAAAGTTGAGGGTTGAGGTTAACTCTTAGGGTGCCACAGTGACCCCCACTAAACTCTTTTCTGGCACTTAGTGCCAGGTACATTATCAAAAGAATTCAGAGCTAGAGTGCGAGCCCTATCTTTCTGTCACTACCTGACACATTGACACCTTCCGGAACAAAGAACATACAGCTGATTCCCCGGAGCCTAGTATTCCTACTGGAATCATTTCTTCAGTGCCATCTCTCCGGGGATCCCAATTCCAAACCCCTCTGAAAGTGAACCTCACCCATGGATAACCAGTGCGGGAGGAAGCTCCTCCCAAGTCTCCCAAGGATAATCCAAAAGCTGCTCCATCTCCCTGGCTCCAGACTATAAGTGATGACTTGTGGAACCTTAAGTTCGATGGTTCCCGGTCCAAACAAGGCTATGGGGCTGGTGTAGAATTAATCAACCCGTGAGGAAAGTCTTTCTTCACATCCTACAGGCTGTAGTTCAAATACACAAACAATGTTATGGAGTATGAGGCTTTGGTCCTTGGACTCCTATTTGCATTAAGGAAAGGAATCACTCACCTTCGGGCTCTAGGTGATTTAGAGTTGATTGTCAAACAGGTCTAAAGTTAGTACACATGTCATGATAAAAGGCTGGCTACATACCGCAATTAGGCTTGGAGCCTTATTGAAGATTTCGATGCCTTCGGCATTGATCTTATTCCCCGGTGATAGAATTATGTCTCGGATGCCCTCTCTATTTCTGCCAGCACACTTGAGCCGATGGCCATCTCACGACTCCTAATATTTTTCATGGAGATGATCCCCACCCCGTCCATTCCAGATAATGTCACCCACTTTCACATTTTTGAAGACAATCATCATATCCTGGCCTTTATGGCCAATGTTGGTGTCTTTGAGGACTAGAGATTAGAAGAACAAGACCATGATGATACTCAGTAGGGGGATGGAGATGATGGGATCATGCACCTACCTACCGACACCATCCCTAAGGGGATGGTCACGCTAGAATGTATTTTCAACTCGGACACTTGGGGCCAGGAAAAGATGTCATGCTCCTCTAAGGGAGAAAAATTTGAGAAAGTAAACATCGGCCAGCCCAGTGAAGGAAAGATGATACACATTGGTACCTCCTACTCCCCTAAGGAGAAGGAGAAGATTCTCGTGGTTCTTCAAGAATACATAGACATGATTGCATGGGGATATGAGGATTTGAAGATGTACGACACATACATTATGACTCATACCATACCCCTGAAACTTGATGCTAAGCCTTTTCAGAAAAAGAAACAACCATTCAACCCAGTTTTTGAGCCTCTGATTCGTCAGGAGGTGGGAAAACTATTGTCGGCCTGGATAATCTTTCCAATCTGGCACACTATATGGGTTGCCAATTTTGTCCCTGTTAGAAAGAAGAGCAATGAAATTCACCTCTGAGTAGATTTATGAAATTTGAATAGAGCCTCCAAGAAGGATAATCACCCTCTCCCCTCATTGGATGAGGTGTTACAGATAGTAAATGGGTTATAGATGATGTCTTTCTTGGACGGATACTCTAGCTACAACCAAGTTATGGTTAAATATGAAGATAGAGAAAAAACAATGTTTACCACCAAGTGGGGAATGTTTGCATATCGGAGAATGCCCTTTGGCTTAATTAACATAGGGGTGATATTTCAGAAGTCCATGAACATTGTGTTTGAGGGCTTTGTGAACTTGTGCATAATCATCTACATGGATGATTTGACCGTCTTTTCCCAGGACAAGCGTGACCATTCTGCCCACCTCGCCCAGATCTGTGAGAGATGTCACCGGTATGGAATATCCCTTAACCCCAAGAAGTGCATATTCAGGGTCACTAAAGGGAAGTTTCTTGGGCATATCATCTCTAAGAAGGGTATATCCATTGACCCAGAGAGAGTTGAAGCGCTGCTAAATATGAAAATGCCTGGTAGCAAGAAAGAGATGCAATCTTTCTTTGGAAAGATCAACTTTGTCTGGCGGTTCATCACTGGATTCACCGAGATAGTCAAGCCACTCAATGAAATGATGAAAAATGATACCAAAATTGAGTGGAGTCCTGAGGCAAAGTAGGCATTTGCCCAGATCAAATAGACGATAACGAAGGCACCCGTCCTAGCTAGTCTAGACTACTCCCTCCCATTTTACATTTACTCCTTTGCTTCACCACATTCTGCCACAGTAGTATTGACCCAAAAGGTCAAGGGGGAAGAATGACCAATAGCTTTCATGAGCTCCCCCTTTAAGAATGCCAAAATCTGGTATTCATCATTGAAAAAGAAATACTTTGGTCTTGTTTGCACCATGAAGAAATTCTGGCATTACATTCTCCGGAGAAAGGTGCATGCTATCATCCCAGACCAAGCTGTAAAATCTTTGTTGATGCAGAGTGAATTGGGTGAAATATGGTGGAAATGGATGGCCATCCTCCAGGAATATGACTTGAAAATGCAACCTGTGAAGATAGTCTGAGGCAAAGGACTAAGTCAAGCGATGGCAAAAGAGACTCGCCACATAGAATGTCAAACTTACATAGTGGAGTCTATCACTCTGGACCCGTGGTACACCAATCTAGTGTACTTATTGTTAAATAACAAATTCCTAGAGAGGTTACCTCCCAAAAAACACCACGCCCTGCGGATGAAAAATGCCCACTTCATGATCAAAAACTCTACGCTTTACCACAGGAATTACGAGGGAGTGTACCTTCGGTGCATTGATAGGGACCAAGCTACAAAAATGATGGAAGAATTCTATGGGCAGTTTGGAACTAGGCATGGCTCAGTCAATGCCACCGCCCATCAGATCCTTCAGGCTAGATATTAGTGGCCCTGCATATTTAAATATGTTTATACTCACGTCCAAAGATGCCATACTTGCCAAACCGTGACATATTGTGAGCATGACCCGACTATGCCTTTACAGCCAGTCTTTGAGGCTAGGCCTTTTTCCCAATGGGCAATTGACTTTATCAGAGAAATCAACACCAACTCATCCGCCAAACACTGATACATCCTAACTGCAACCGATTACTACACCCGGTGGTCTGAAGCCATACCTTACAAAAATAACACGGCAGATGTAGTTATCAAATTTCTGGAAGAAAACATCGTCACAAGATTTGGAATGCCCTTCGCTATAGTGTGTGACAATGGTCCAACATTTTCTTTGGCACAACTACTTGAATGGACCTATAACTGGAATATCACTCTAAATTTTTCAAGAAACTATTACCCTGAGGGGAACGGTGTTGCTGAATCAACAAACTAAAATCTTCTTGAAGTGATCAAACACCTATTAGAATAGAACCCCTAGGATTGGTACCAAAAGCTGAGATTCACCCTCTAGGTGAATCGCATTCGAATTAAGGTGGCCCTGGGAATGTCCCCATTTCATCTGGTTTATGGCTAGAACCCAGTATTCCCAATCAACTTACAGATCCCAGTTTTGTAGTTTATGCAGGAATTCAGCAACAGTGATAACATTATGGAGGTTTGGCTCCTAAATCTGGTACGGATGGAGGAACAACAAGATGCAGCCCTTGAACATTTCAAACATCTCTAAGCAGTGGTAAAAAGATGGTTTGACCGTATAGCCCAATGCAAGGCCTTTCAGATTTTAGACTTAGTCCTTTTGTCAGACAAGGCCTGAGAAAAGAAAGGAAAACACACCAAGTTCCAACGGCTTTGGCTCAGACCATATCTAATCTCAGAGATCTATGGGGAAAATAACTACCACCTCAATACCATGACTGGAAAACTTGTCCCATTGCCTGTCAATGGATAGTTTCTCAAACATTACTTTGAATGAGGCCAGTTTTCCCAGAGTTATATTTTATGTAAAGTTCTCTTGCTTGTAAATATTTCTTTCCCGGTGCCTCGTTGGGAGGTGCCTTTCTTTGTAAATAGTCTTGTTGGCCGTCCTCCGGGACCGCCCCTTTTTTTTATTGTCTTTTATTTTTCTTGTCTTCCTTTTCAGGTTTCAGTGTTTTGCTCTCCCTCTTGTGAGGATTGGTATGCTTCGCATAACATCTGGTCTCTGGGATGTTGCCTTTAACATGATGATGAACTTAAGAATCTATTGTTAGCATGATGGAATCGGTTTGGTCTCTAAAGTTATTTTACAAGTTTGGTAGAAAATTATGAGTAGTATTCATCGGATTTATCCTCGAAAGTCTTGTGATTAGTTAAATTAAAATTCTAAGGAACAAGTAATCAGACACATCGAGGGTAGATAGGTTGCACTAGTTGGTTGACCCAAGTCTGAACTTTTAAATTATTCTTTTCGGATCCAGAGTTTTCCTCCCCCATTTAGAAAATTAAGGTGGGTGAAGGGTGAAAGAAGTACCGCCATTAAATTTAGCTAAGCTTAAGCTTGATGGTGAAATAAGTACCGCTGTCCCCACCCAGAAATGTACAAATTAACAAGAAAAATAAAGAAATGGGATGAGACTCTGGTGTCTGGGAGAAATGAGAAAATTTGATGACTTTAGGGTTTGATATACTTAGTGCCTCCTCTCTGCTTCTCCTAGAGGTCATCAGCTTGCTTTCTTTCCAAAGAACACACTTCACTACTGATGAAAGGATCACAGATTGGATCGCGTATGGCCAAATTTTCTCAGACATTTCACACCCTACGAGCAAGATGCTTCGAGTAACGATTTATTCTAGTTTTTCTAACTAGAGTTTCTATAGTTCTTGAATGCGCTAAGGAATTATTCCCAGATAGTCGCTATTTGTTATGCCCTGCATCCCCGTCCCTACATTTTGTGTGCAAAATGTTGGGTCCCCCTTTTTGTTTTTTCTTTGGGCTCTTGCATTGTCTTTTGCCTTTTGTTTCCTCATTTTCCTTCTGTTGGTTTTTTTTCCCGCGGTGTTGGTTTTTCTTTTGTGTTTTTGTCCCTCGTGTCTCTGGGACCTAGTCCCAGAGTTGGTTGTTTCCTTTCCAGGAGCCGGACCCCAGACTTTGGGATTCCCTGCCATGATGTCTTCTTTTTGTAAGAGGGTATGGTCACACAAAATCCCAGGGCCTGGAGTCTGTAGGTCTGCCTGTTCTGGAGTTTACAGAAGGAAAGGTAACTTTATTTTCACCTCAGGTATAAATAGGAATCATCTATGATTTTCACAGTTACCGCGATTGAAAATACTTAAGCGATTTTAGAGCGATTCCTTAGTGATTTGAGCGAGAATTAAGTGTGAGTTATTCTGAGTTGTTCTAAGTAATTACAAGTTGTTTTTAGTGTTGGTTGGTGATCAGTTGGAGGTGGAAGCTATTGCAGAGCATCTAGGGTGCTTTTCCTTCCTTTTCTTTCTTCAGAATCTAGGTTGGTGTCTCTGTTTCTTTCCTTCATTTTCCTTCTTTTTGTTGTGTTTTGTTTGCATTTTTTGTCTTGTTTGTTCGTGTTGTTTCTGTATTTTTGTCGTCTGGTTTTCCACCCGTTGGTGGGTCAGCTCTGCCAGAGGGTTGTCCGCCCTCTATGCGGTGTAAATTATTATGTATGATGAACATTTTCTGCGCTATTTTCTATAGGGTTATCATTTCGTGTTGTCATTATGTTGTAAATTCAGTGTATTTAATGTATATCCTTTGTTTTTCCATGTATATATTCTTCAGCCCCACTATACTTAGGTGTATATTCTATGTATATCTATTTGGTCTTGTGTCAAGCTCGTCGTGCTGCACTTTTTTTTTGTTCAAGTATGCGAGCTCATTCCAGATAGAATACCGCCTGATTGAAACTCAGCTCTCAGCTGGTTTCAACCTGGTGGTGTTCTCTCTCTTCTGTCAGCCAGCCTTTATGATTGATTTATGTCCTGCATATGAATTTAAGGTTGTCCAAGTGGCCTCCTCTTTTTTCACATTCAGACAGTTGGCACCGCCGTCTCCATAACTCCCCATTTATTGCATAGCCATGTGATGTCCACGTGGGCCTGACGGCTCACTTTTCGCTCACATCTTCCAATGGTTAGTTTTCCGGACCCCAGGTCTTTTGTCTTCACCAGCTCACATCTTACTCCCATTAAGTATGTTGAAATCCCCAGGCTGTGGTAGGGGTTAATTTTGTAAGTTTGCATTATATATATACTTCTCAGAATTTTTGAACCTAAACTAACTTTTCAGGAAAAGGACGGGCCTCGGTGGTAAGATCTCTAGATCCCAGAATATTATTTATCTATGAATTCTAACGGTCACCTTGCCTTGTAGGTTTTCAGAACAATGTACCTTCATTATGTCTAACGCTTCTGCATCTTCACAACCTGAGAGTCCAGAACTTCCCTCCACGGCGGTCGCCAGGGCAGCCATCAGATCCAAAATTGAGAGGGCCTTAGAAAGATTGCCTCTAAGCATGAAGTACATGAAGGACAATACCATTATGGGATCAAATATTGAGTCCCAAGTTCTGTTAATTACTGACACCAGTGTCAGAATGTGGCCCGAGGTGCAGGCCCTAGTCAAGATAATGTTCATTCAGCGACAGTCCAGGGATCCGCTGGTGATCAGCATTGGGGACTCTGGGATTCTAAAGGCCACCTATTTCCCATGCTTAGTGTAGGACCCGGAGCTCATTCTAACACTTACATCACATTAAAACTCTTCTGTCTAGGCCATCATGCTCGTAGCCCCAGTCCCGACCAGATATCCCACCCCCATGGTGTCTCTTGATGCTGCTACTTTTCAGGTAGGTTTGGGGATTCCTCAGTTTGATAACCTAGCTATCGTTACCAGATCTAATGCCTTAAAGAAATTTTAGTAGCTGGAGGTCACAGTCTAACAATACATGAACAACCATTGGCTCAAGACTCCGAAGAGGGACCCCAAGAAAATGAAATTAGAGACCCCTCGGTCTGAGTTTAAAGAAAGTATCTAGATGGGGATGATAGCACTATGCCAGATCTTCGAGAAACCCCATGCCCAATATTTCTCAGGGTGGATATACTACTTTTTTCTTGGCATCACCACTGGCGGGGAATACTTTGATTGGGTTTCCATTATCTCTAACCATGTAGATTCTCAGTTCCTTCAGATGGCCCAGAAGAAAAAAATCTATATGATCTCTTATGTTCTCTGGGCCTTAGCACAACAACGACCCATTACCAATGGGCTATTCACATCAGGTGTACTTGGGATCAGCCTAGGTCAGAAGGTTCCCTGGGATTAATTCCCACAAATTTAATGGGAGGCTAGTTTCCCTAGTTTCTGCCAGGTGAACGACGTCTTCATCTACTACAACCTGCTCATGCCTACCCAGGATGTAGGGTACTGCCTCTCCAAGGAGGCAATAGATCTAGTCAAAAGTTATGGCCATTACTACACCCAATTCTAGCAACATAATTACATAAGGATAACCAACTTCTCTGAGAAGCCTTACTTGTTGCCCAAACATTGTGGGAACAAGATAATTCTCTTAGAATATTGCAGAAAACTGTTGGAGTTGCACACCTTATACGCTCTTAAAAATGTGATGAATGTCCCATTTCCAATCACTTGTGGGAATTACTCATGTAGTCTGGCTGCAGCCAAGGAGGTAGACAGTGAACTCAAGAGCTTGAACTTGACATAATTTTATCTAGTGCGAAAGAACATTGATCCGCTTGAAAAAATTGAATTGGCACTTCTTCAGGCATCAAAGCCCAACCGATATCACATGGAGGACTAATGGGAATATTTTCAGGATGATGTTGAAGTCCGGAGCCAAAATAACATCTGGATGAATATGGGGATGATGGAAAGGTTGAAGCTCTAGAAATTTCCAAATGACTTCTCAGATGTTGGACCCACAATAGATCCCCAGTACAAGGCAAAGGGGATTGACAAGATGGCCCTCCCACCGGTAGATTATAATTCCCAAGAGGGGCCTACCATTGAGGAAATCACTCGCAACATGGTCGAGCATAGCCATGAATACTTTAAGAGAGTATGCCCTAGGAGTACCCACAGGGCTGGCCCAGCGGTACAAAAGTTGACTTCCAAGGCCAAAACCTCTTCACAGGGATAGGAGAGGGAAAAAAGAATAATGGGAACTCCAACTCTACAGGAGACCCCCATAAAAGAACAACTAAAAAAGTCAATAGTGGCCTCCCAGTAGATGAGGAAGAAATTAATCACATGATTGGCCACTCCAGTGCTCATGACCGGACCTGTCTGTCCTCCCTCTTCCCCTTCATTAGCAACATTAATGGTCAGGGCGATGGGAATGGGTCCAGAAGAGGAGCAGGAAGCCCTAAGGGATGTAGGGAACCCTTTCATCACTAAGCATAAGAAAAGGCTTAATCCAAAGCCAAAGATAGAACTGGAGCTCAGGATTCCGCAAATCCCACAAGTAGAAATCATTTCTTCCAACTCCTCGGATCCAGAGAAATAACCAGAGCACACTCATATCCCAAAAAATCCTCCCCCTCAAGAAGAATTTGATGATGTATTTAGGGCTGACAAGTTTGGGAATTCGTAGGGAGATATCGTACAGCTGGAGGAAAAAATCCTAGAGAAATTTGAAGCTCTAGAACAGGAACCTACATAGGAGCAAGAGGTACAAATAGAAGAAGAAATGAGAGTGGAACAAGAGATTACCTCCGAGGTCCCTGAAATACATGATATGAGAGTTTCAGGCCAACAAAAGCAAAATGAATAAATGACATCAGTTGGGGAAACTAGACCCACGGGAAAAACCATGACCCCAAATACCATGTTCCTAATGCCACTCCCAAAGGTAACATTTGGGGATGTAATGACTACAGCCCAAACATTAAATCTTGGCCCGTTGCCTCCCCCACTACCAAAAGATGTACTGATAGAAGAAGACACCCCAGCAATAGAGACTGAGTAAGAACAACAATAGGACAAAGAAGAGAATCCTAGGGTGACCAATGAGGACCCAAATACTACCGAGGATATAGATAGTGGGGCCAATGTCACTGATGAATCAAAGGATATAGGGAAGGAGCCAGACAAGACTCATACTATTGAAAGGGCACAACAAGATCCCGGGGAGAAGTCACAGGAGTACATTTTGGCTGCAAAGCCACCCCTATCACCATAGTGGTTGGTGGAATCCAAAAAGAGAAAGGCCCCATCAACACCCAAAGCCCATCTTTCTTTGGCAGAGATGATGGCTCAGGCGTAGAACCCGCCTAAGGTTAAGAAAGCCCAGATGGTTCACACTCTTCGAACCGAGCCAGGAGGAGAAAAAGTCACAGTAATCACGACACCTTCCCTAGATGCAGATGAGGAAATGGCTGAGGACAGAGATTATAATGTCACAAAGGTCTCACTGGGGAAGAGAGGAAAATAGGGTGAATTGAACTTGTTCAAAGAAGTAGTCAAGGCAGTGGAGGCTCGCTACGAAAAGGAGGCTCAAAAGTTTAAGGTAGAAAAGGAGAAAAATGCAAACCTCATGGGACTATTGACTGAGCTAGGTTGACCCATTACCATTATTCCTCTTGGTGCCTCTACATTAGATACATCACTTCCATAGAGTGATATGGGCTCATTATGGGCGATGAAGATGAAGGCCCAAGTGGTTGATGAATGGTTTGCCTTGCAGTTGGGAAATGTTAGGTGTTTCCTAGTGTCCACACTCCCAGATTTATATGCAGCCTGCCACGTCTTACACTAGGCCGAAACCACAATCAGCATATGGGAGGGGGACATTGATAATTATGAGGTATAGAAGGTTGAATTAGAGGAAATCATTGGCCTCGGAGAGGAGATTATTTCTGAGTCTAAAATTTTAGGAGAAGATTCATTTGATTTTGTGAGGACCCAACACTCTAGACTTGACCTCGCATTGGGGGTAATCAAGAAATTGGTGGGGACTCTGTATGATAAGGTCAATGCAGTACAATAGTCCTTCAATTTATACAAGTCTTTTGTTTCAAAGGTCTCCGGAGCTGATCCATTTAGCACCAACACATGCACGCTAGAGGAATGTGTTTTGGGGAAGTTTGATGAATTAATGGAATCAAGGTATCAATCCCCAGAGGGGATAGACGAAACTAAAATGATGTGAATAACTCACATGATACTCAATGGTCACGATGCGACAAAGATGGCCAAAGAATTTAAGAACAATATTCTGGACCTAGGAGAACAGATTTAGGTGGCCAAGTACCGTCGAGCTGGCCTTAAAGACATCGATGAAGATGGAATTTCCCATCTCCTCCAGACCTTCAATGATAGTAAGAAAAAATAGAGATTCTTTGGGGGCTAGAGAAAAACCTTCAAGGAAAATGTTTTGTATTCTTTATTCTTTCAGAACGCAAGTTCCTGGATCCCAGAATTCCAGATCTTGCATTTTTGTATTCTTTAAAGTGGCCCGTGTCCTGGTCTGCAAGGCCAACCGGTCACTTTCAAAGCAGTTAATAAAGTTTATTAGAAGGTGGATAGATACATCAATGCACATCAGATCAACAAGAGGTTTTCTTACAGATGGTCTTCCCAAGGCACCACTTCAATGTTACACCTGGTGCATCGGAGACAAGGCGCCACTTTGCCCATTTATGAGGCATGTAGGCTCGATCCCTGGGGGATCAAATTTCTTCTTTCTCCTTCACGGCTCTCTTCTCAAGGCTGATTCTTCCACTCCACCTTTCTTGTCTTATTCTTTTGACATGTCAGACCTTCTCTGTCTTGAGGTCTTTTGTAGTGTGGTGCAAGTAGTACCGGCCACCGGGTAATATATTTTATTGTAAAATATAAAATAAGTTAGGCTTAGGGTTAGGGTTAGGGTTAGATAGAAAGATGTGTATAAATAGTAAGTTTGTCCTCATTCCAAGGGTCGACAAAATTGATGATTTTGCAGTCCATAGTAATAGCAAAGTAGTTTTTATCAATTCTTAGTTGCAGAGCTCAATGCTCCATAGTTTCCAAGCTTTCAATAGTTAGATGCTCCTTTGGAGCCACCATTGTACCATGCACCAGTGCTTTCTGGAAGAAATGTTTATGAAGAAGGAAGAATTCTCTCAATGATGTTTTTGCCATTTTGTCTTCTGGGTTAATAGTATTTTATGCTTTGTGTTCTTCATGTCCTTTGTTCTAATGCTTAAAGTAGATTAACGACCTCCTTTCCTTTGCTACTGATGAAATATGAGTTGATGGTTGTATGTTTCTTCAGTATTTAGTGTAGTGTGTTAGAGAATTGTTGATGTTTAGAATGTTTAGCATAACTATAGGTAGATGAAATATTTCTAACCCTGCAGTATCTTTTTTAGTTTATTTGTTAAGTGTAAGCATGATTGGAGAAACCCCACTTACTTGAATCCCTTGAGTTGATGAGTTGAAGATAACTAGCTATCCACTTAAAAAAATAGTCACATCTCCCAACCAAGCCCCGCACTATGAAGACCTGACTCTCACGTGATTGGAGGCCTGGGGAATCTCATTTCCCCAGAAAACCTTTACAGGCAAATTTGGTCGGTACCCTGGTACCCGGTGACAACTTACCTCTATTGGCGGACCCGGTCGCAAGAGTCTCATCAATAGAAACTGGTGCCAGAAGGAGGGCATGAACTCTTCGCCCTCTTAGGATTCTAATTTTACACCTCCCGAGGGTTCCGTAAGCCATAGTTTTAGGAGTCAAGCCTTCAGTGGGATTGGGTATTTCTCCCCAGTGAGATTTGAAAGAATCCTTAGATCAGCCCCTAACCCTGGAAGGTTTGTCAAAGTTGAGCCTCCTACTCAAAATAAATGGACCCCAAAGGTCACACTAGCCACTATTGTTTGGGGATCTAGTGTACCACAGAATATCCAAACTTCCCAGACAATCCTGGGAACCAATGTTTAGCCTACTCAAAATTTAGCTCCCCAAATGGCTGCATATTTCAAAAACACCAGGTCCCCTATGGGAACTTTTCTGGGTGCAACCAACAATTTACCCTCGCACCTAGAAAAGATTTACCCACGATACGAGCACCTAGGCTCACGAACCATAGAGGAACACTTGTAGGCATACAAAGATGCCATGAACCGACACCGAATCCAACATGAAGATGTTGTGACGCAGATGTTTCCCCTGTCCCTGGGATAGGGAAAACTAAACTGGTACCTTAACCTTCCTGCCAACTCCATCAACAGTTTGCAGGATGTGGAGGATGCCTTCTTGGCTGCCTTCCGCATACATGTGGAGCCAGCTTGGTCCCACAGCCAGTTCATTTCCATTAGAAAGGAACCAAATGAACCCCTTGTAGCATTCAATCACTGGTTCCAACGCACCTTGGAGCGGTGCATGGGTCCTTTTATCCCATTCGTGAAATTAACCATACAAACCTATCTCAACGCGATGGACCCTTCATTGCCACTCTCCTCTAGAGAACAACCACCCCGGGCGACAGCGATACTTGGGCGAAAGTTTACAACCTAGCCTTAGAACTATCTCGCAGCCTCAACAAATCCCCGGGTGGGATTGGGCAGAGCACGCTCTTCAAGGGTATCTATGGTGGAATTACATACACCAACAGATATAACCCCAATCTGGAAATGGGTGCCCCCATGATGGCAATAAATCCCCCACCACCACTGATTGACCAGCAGGCCCGATACTTTTATCAATCATAGACTTAGGGAATACTGGGTCTCAAATCTTTCTCTTGGAACCAACCATAGCTGAACCAATAATATTAGACACAACCATCTGGAGTGCCTTTCTTCTATTTGCCCACAGCTGGAGGATTGCTACCCTCGACTCTGGAAAATACTATTTCCTTCCAAGGGAACCAATAACAACAACCATCACATTGTGACACAAACTCTCAGTTGACCGCCAAGATTAAGTCCCTCCGGTGAATGTTGTCCACCCTGACTGTAGACATGGTTCAACTAAAAATGGGGTCTTATACACTCCAGAACTCTAATTCCCAAAGGGGGAATATTTTCTCCGGTCAGCGAAACAACAATGCCAGAGGAAGAAAACTTCAAAAATGGGCCTCGGCCCAGCCAACAAAAATAGAAAAACAACACAAATGTCAGAGGTCCACCTCCGAACCAAAACACCAATCAAGGTGGTGCTGGACCATCCCATTTAACACCAGTCGTAGACTTCCAACCCATGACCAATTGGTGTAGATTGCATGATACAGGCTTCCACAATGAGGTAAATTGTGCCATGTTGGAAAAGGTCATCATGATCTCCTAGCTGGAAAGACAATAAGTGTCTGACCCTACTCCCCTAGAACCTCTTGTGCAAGAGCCAACTCATAGTGCATTCACCTATGAGACCGTCTTCTTCAAATTTGCCAGAGAACATGAAGAAGAATCTGAGTTGTAGGGATTCTTTGATGAATCAATTCTGGCCTTTGAGGCCAATGCCTTCACCAACCCTTGGGCTCCTTACAACAAATGGAGCTAGGTTGATAAAGGACCAGTTTACATGCTGACACCTCCTGCCAAGGACACTCCTCCCTAGGACAATACAACTGACTATTCCATCCCTCTAAAAGGTTCTAGCTCTAACCAAGAGAAAGTCCCAGCTAAGGGAAGCCACCGATTTCGAAGAGGAAGATTTGAAATCACAAAGGTGTTAGAATAGACCACCACCTCCATGACTTTAATGGAGGTTTTGCTAAATTGTCCCGAGCAGAAGAAGTCTCTTTTGAAGCTCCTAGGAAACCTGGAGGTTATCAGTCACCCACCCAAGACTATCTTTTTTGAGGATGCTAATGTGACTGTCTTCTAGGGAAATATGGAAAAGCCTCCATTCCTATTAGGCCTAAACATACAAGGCAAAAACATACACAACTACCTAGTAGATTTTGGAGCTTCGGGAAATATCATGCCCTTATCCATATGCCAGAAGCTCAGATTTTGACCCACCCCATCTAGTGGCGCAGTAATTCAATTGGACAAAATTGCTATGAAAATGGTGGAAGAATTTAAGAACATCAAGATACAGCTCATCCAGGACCCCAAAATAGCCAGCATAATCGATATCCAAGTGGTGGACATCCCAGAGAATTATGGGATGTTATTAAGTCAAAACTAGTCTAAGTCCTTGAATAGATACTTTTTGACCAAATTTTCTCACTTATGGCTCCCATGGGAAGGAGAATCAAAAAATATCCAAGATGAAAGTGAGCCTCAGATGAAGTAGGCCCTTACTAAATTTAGGAGGGATAACAAGGTCTTATTCTCTGAGACTTCCCCGGGGGTGTACCAACCCCTTGAAATCTTAATGTTTGATTTCACTCCCGGGGAGGATCCCATAGTTCTATAGAGGATCCAAGACCTAGAAGAAAATTTGAGGGTTGAGGTTAACTCTCAGGGTGCCACAGCGACCCCCGCTACACTCTTGTCTAGCACTTAGTGCCAGGTACATTATCAGAAGCATTCAAAGCTAGAGTGTGAGCCTTGTCTTTCCTTTGCTACCCGACACATTGACACCTTCTGAAACAAAGAACATACAGCTGATTCCCCAGAGTCCAGTATTCCTACTGGAAGCATTTCTTCAGTGCCATCTCTTTGGGGATCCCAATTCCAAACCCCTCTGGAAGTGAACCTCACCCACGCACAACCAATGCAGGAGGAAGCTCCTCCCAAGTCTCCCAAGGATAATCCAAAAGCTGCTCCATCTCCCTGGCTCCAGACTACAAGCGATGACTTGTGGACCCTTAAGTTTGATGGATCCCAGTACAAACAAGGCTATGGGGCCAAAGTAGAATTAATCAACCCACAAAGAAAGTCTTTCCTCGCATCCTATAGGCTATAGTTCAACTGCACAAACAACATTACGGAGTATGAGGATTTAGTCCTTAGACTCCTATTTTCATTAAGGGAAGGATTGACTCGCTTCTGGGCTCTAGGTGATTCAGACCTGATTATCAAATAGTTCCGAAGTGATTACATGTGTCATGATAAAAGGCTAGCTGCATACTACAATCAGGCTTGGAGCCTTATTGAAGATTTTGATGCCTTCGGCATTGATCTTATTCCTTGGTGATGAAATTATGTCACGGATGCCCTCGTTGTTTCTGCCAGCACACTTGAGCCCATGGCCAGCTCATGACTCTAGAGATTTTTCATGGAGATGATCCCCACCATGTCCATTCTAGATAATGTCACCCACTTTTAGGTTTTTTGAAGATGATCAACATATCCTGGCCTTTATGGCCAATGTCAGTGTCTTTGAGGACCAGATAGTAGAAGAACAAGACCATGATGATACTTGGTAGGGGGATGAAGATGATGGGATCATGGAGCTACCTACCAACACCATCCCTAAGGGGATGGTCGTGCTAGAATGTATCTTTGACTTGGACCCTCGGTGCCAGGAAAAGATGTCATCCTCCTTTGAGGGAGGAAAATTTGAGAAAGTAAACATCAGCCAGCCTAGTGAAGAAAAGATGATACACATTGGTGCCTCCTAATCCCTTGAGGAGAAGGAGAAGATTCTCATGGTTCTCTAAGAATACATAGACATGATCACATGGGGATATGAGAATTTGAAGATGTATGACACATCCATTATGACTCATACCATACCCCTGAAACCTGATGCTAAGCCTTTTTGGAAAAAGAAAAAACCAGTAAACCCACTAATCGAGCCTCTGATTCATCACGAGGTGGAAAAACTATTGTCAGCCTGGATAATCTTTCCAATTCGGCACACTATGTGGGTTGCCAATTTGGTCCTTGTTAGAAAGAAGAGCGGTGAAATTCGCCTTTGTGTGGATTTCTGAAATTTGAATAGAGCCTCCAAGAAGGATAATCACCCTCTCCCTTCGATGGATGAGGTGTTACAGATAGTAAATGGGTCACAGATGATGTCTTTCTTGGATGGATACTCTGGCTATAACTAAGTTATGGTTAAATATGAAGATAGAGACAAAATAACATTTACCACCAAGTGGTGAATGTTTGTATATCAGAGAATGCCCTTTGGCTTAATTAATGTAGGGTCCACATTTTAGAACACCATGGACATTTCATTCAAGGGCCTTGTAAACCAGTGCATAATCATCTACATGGATGATTTGACTATCTTTTCCTGGGACAGGCATGACCATTCCGCCCACCTCACCCAGCTCTGTGAGAGATGTCACCGGTACGAAATATCCCTCAACCCAAAGAAGTGCATATTTAGGGCCACTAAAGGGAAGTTGCTTGGGCATATCATCTCTAAGAAGGTTATATCTATTGACCCCGAGAGAGTTGAAGCACTACTAAATCTGCAAATGGCCGACAACAAGAAAGAGATGTGATCTTTCTTTGGAAAGATCAACTTTGTCTAGCGGTTCATCACTAGATTCGCTAAGATAGTCAAGTCACTCAATGAAATGATGAAAAAGGATACCAAAATTGAGTGGAGTCTTGAGCCAAAGCAGGCGTTTTCCCAGATCAAACAGACGATAATGGAGGCACTCGTCCTGGCCAGTCTGGACTACTCCCTCCCATTTTACATTTACTCCTTTGCTTCGCCGCATTCTGCCATGGCAGTATTGACCGAAAAGGTCAAGGGGGAAGAATGACCAATATCTTTCATGAGATCTCCCTTTAAGAATGTCAAATTATGGTATTCATCATTGAAAAAGAAAGCCTTTTCTCTTGTTCACACCATGAAGAAATTCTGGCATTACATTCTCTGGAGAAAGGTGCATGCTATCATCCTGGACCAAGCTATAAAATTTCTGATGATACAGAGTGAATTGGGTGAAAGATGGGAGAAATAGATGGGAATCCTAAAGGAATATGTCTTTGAAATGCAACCTATGAAGATAGTCTGAGGCCAGGGACTGAGTCGAGTGATGGTAGAAGAGACTCCCCACATAGAATGTCAAACTTACATAGTGGAGTCTATCACTCGAGACCCATGGTAAACCAATCTAGTGTACTTATTGTTAAACAATAGATGCCCAAAGGGGTTACCTCCTAACAAATATCGTGCCCTACGGATGAAAAATGCCCACTTCATGATCAAAAACTCTATGCTTTACTGTAGGAATTACGAGGGAGTGTACCTTTGGTGCATTAATAGGGACCAAACTATGAAAATGATTGAAGAATTCCATGGGCAGTTTGGAATTGGGCATGGCTTAGCCGATGCCACCGCCCATCAGATCCTTCAGGCTAGATATTATTGGCCCTGCATATTTAAAAGTGTTTATACTCACGTCTGAAGATACCATACTTGCCAAACCGTGACACATTGTAAGCGTAACCTGGCTACGCCTTTACAACCAGTCTTTGAGGCTAGGCCTTTTTCCCAATGGGTATTTGACTTTATCAGGGAAATCAACCCCAACTTGTTTGCCAACCACTGATATATCCTAACTGCAACTGATTACTACACCCGGTGGTCTAAAACCACACCTTACAAAAATAACACGGCAGATGTAGTTATCAAATTCTCGGAACAAAACATCATCACAAGATTTGGAATGCCCTTCGCTATAGTGTGTGACAATGGTCTAGCATTTTCTTCTATGCAACTACATGAATGGACCTATAACCGTAAGATCACTCTGAAGTTTTCAAACAACTATTACCCTCAGGGGAATGGTGTTGCTGAATCAATGAACAAAAATCCTCTTGAAGTGATCAAACACCTATTAGAATAGAACCCCTGGGATTGACACCAAAAGATAAGATTCACCCTCTGGGTGGATCACATTCAAATTAAGGCTGCCCTGGGAATGTCCCCATTTCATCTAGTTTATGGCCAGAACCCAATATTCCCAATCAACTTACAGATCCCAGTTTTATAGTTTATTCAGGAATTCGGCAACCGGGGTAACATTATGGAGGTTCAACTCCTGAATCTGGTGCGAATGGAGGAACAATGAAACACAACCCTTGAACATTTTTCACATCACCAAGTAGTGGTAAAAAGATGGTTTGACCGTAGAGCCCAATACAAGGCCTTTCAGATTTTAGACTTAGTCCTTTTATGGGACAAGGCCTGGGAAAAGAAAGGAAAGCAAACCAAGTTCCAACAGCTCTAGCTCAGACCATATCTAATCTCAGAGATCCATGAGGAAAATAACTACTGCCTCAATACCATGACTAGAGAACCTGGCCCATTGCCCGTCAATGGACAATTTCTCAAACATTACTTTGAATGAGGCCAATTTTCCCAGAGTTGTATTTTATGTAAAGTTCTCTTTCTTGTAAATATTTCTTTCTCAGTGCCTCATTGGGAGGTTCCTTTCTTTGTAAATAGTCTTGCTAGCCATCCTCCGGGACCGCCCCTTTTCTTTTGTTGTCTTTTTTTTTTCTTGTCTTCCTTTTTGGGTTCCAGTATTTTTCTCTCCCTCTTGTGAGGATTGGTATGCTTCGCATAACACCTGGTCTCCAGGATGTTGCCTTTAACATGACGATGAAATTAAGAATCTATTGATAGCATGATGGAATCAGTCTAGTCTCTGAAGTTATTTTACAAGTTTGGTAGCAAATTATGAGTAGTCTTCATCAGATTTATCCCCGAAAGTTCAGTAATTAGTTAAATTAAAATTCTAAGGAATAAGTAATCAGACACATTGAGGGTAGATAGGTTGCACTAGTTGGTTTACCCAAGTCTAAAATTTTAAAAGATTCTTTCTGGATCCAGAGTTTTCCTCCCCCATTTAGCAAATTAAGGTGGGTGAAGGGTGAAAGAAGTACCGCCATTAAATTTAGCTAAGATTAAGCTTGATGGTGAAAGAAGTACTACCCTCCCCACTCAAAAATGTATAAAATAACAAGAAAAACAAAGAAATAGGATGAGAATCTGGTGTCCAGGACAAACGAGCAAATTTGATGACTTCGGGGTTTGATATACTTACTGCCTCCTCTCTGCTTCTCCCAGAGGTCATCTGCTTGCTTTCCTTCCAAAGCACACAATTCACTACTGATGAAAGGATCACAGATTGGATCGCATATGGCCAAATTCTCTCAAACATTTCACATCCTATGAGAAAGATGCTTCCAATAATGATTTGTTCCAATTTTGCTAACTAGAGATTCTATTATTCTCGAATGCGCTAAGGTATTCGAACCAGATAGTCACCATTTTTTATGACCTGCATCCCCGTCCTTACATTTTGTGTGAAAAATGTTGGGTCCCCCCTTTTTTTTTTGCTTTTGGCTCTTTCCTTGCCTTTTGCCTTTTGTTTCCTCATTTTCCTTCTCCAGGTTTTCTATCCCGCGGTGTTGGTTTTGCTTTTGTGTTTTTGTTCCTCGCGTCTCCGGGACTCGGTCCTGGAGTTGGTTATTTATTTTCTAGGAGCCGGACCCTGGACTCTGAGATTCCCTACCATGATGTCTTCTTTTTGTAAGAGGGTATGGTCACACAGAATCCTTGGGCCTAGAGTCTAGAGGTCTACTTGTTCCAGAGTTTGTAGAAGGAAAGGTTGTTGTCTCTGTTTCTTTCCTTCATTTTCCTACCTTTTGTTGTGTTTTGTTTGCATTTTATGTCTTGTCTATTTGTGTTGTTTTTGTGTTTTGGTCATCTGGTTCACCACCCGTTGGTGGGTCAGCTCTGGTAGAAGGTTGTCCGCCCTCTGTGTGGTGTAAAGTATTGTGTATGATGAACATTTCTTGCACTATTTTCTATAGGGTTATCATTTTGTGTTGTCATTATGCTATAAATTCAGTGTATTTAATGTATATCCTTTTTTTTCCATGTATATACCCTTCAGCCCCACTATACTTTAGTGTATATTCTATGTATATATGTCTAGTGTCACATCAAGCTCGTCGCACTTTGGCTATTTTCAATTCATGTTTGTGAGCTCATTCTAGATAGAATACCACCTGATTGAAACTCGGCTCTCAGCTGGTTTCAACAAGGTGGTGTTCTCTCTCCTCCATCAGCCAGCCTTTATGATCCATTTATGTCCCATGTATGCATTTAAGGTTGTCCAAGTGGCCTCCACTTCTTACACATTTAGACAGTTGGCACCACGGTCGCCATAACTCCCCATTTATTGCATAGCCACGTGAGGTCCATGTGGGCCTAACGGCTCACTTTTTGCTCACATCTTCCAATAGTTAGTTTTTTGGACCCCGATAATTTTGTCTTCACCAGCTCACATATTACTCCCATTAAGTATGCTAAAATCCCTAGGCCCGGATAGGGGTTAATTTTCTAAGTTTGCATTATATATATATACTTCTCAGGATTTTTGAACCTAAACTAACTTTTTAGGAAAAGGACGTGCCTAGGTGGTAAGATCTCTAGATCCCAGAATATTATTTATCTACAAATTCTAACAGTCACCTTGCCTTGTAGGTTTTCAGAATAATATACCTTCATTATGATTGAGGCTTCCACATCTTCACCACCTGAGAGTCTGGAACTTCCCTCCATGATAGTCACCAAGGCACCCGTCAAATTCAAAATTGAGAGGGTCTTAGAAAAATTGCCTCTAAGCATGAAGTACCTAAAGGACAATACCATTATGGGATCAAAGATTGAGTCCCAAGTTTAGTTAATTACTGACACTAGCATCAGAATGTGGGCCAAGATGCAGGCCCTAGTCAAGATAATGTTCATTCAGTGATAGTCTGGGGATCCACTGGTGATTAGTGTTAGGTACTCTAGGATTCTGAAGGCCGCCTATTTTCCATGCTTGGTGTAGGACCCAGAGCTCATTCTAACACTTGCGGCACATTACAACTCTTCCATCTGGGCCATCATGCTCATAGCCTCAGTCCCAACTGGATATCCCACCCCCATGGTGTCTCTCGACGTCACTACTTTTCAGGTAGGTTTGGGGATTCCTCAGTTTGATAACCTAGCTATCATTACCAGATCTGATGCCTTAAAGCAATTTCAGCAGCTGGAGGTCGCAACCCGACAATACATGAACAACCATTGGCTCAAGACTCTGAAGAGGGACCCCAAGAAAATGAAATTAGAGATCCCCCGGTCTGAGTTTAAAGAAAGTATCTAGATGGGGATGATAGCACTATGCCAGATCTTTTGGCAACCCCATGCCTGAGAGTTCTCAGGGTGGATGTACTACTTTTTTCTTGGCATCACCACGGTGGGGAATACTTTGATTGAGCTGCCATTATCTCTAACCATGTAGATTCTCAGTTCCTTCAGGTGGCCTAGAAGCGCAAGTTCTATATGACCTCTTATGTTCTCTAGGTCTTAGCACAACAATGAACCATCACCAACGGGCTACTCACATCAGGTGTACTTGGGATCAGCCCAGGTCAGAAGGCTCCCTAGGATTATTTCCCATAAATTCAATGGGAGGCTAGTTTCCCTAGTTTCTATCGGGTGAACGACACCTTTGTCTACTACAACTAGCTCATGCCTACTCGGGATGTAGGGTACTACCTCTACAAGGAGGAAATGGATCTGGTTAGAAGTTATGGCCATTACTACATCCAATTCCAGCAACATACTTACATATTGATAACCGGCTTCTTCGGGAAGCCTTACTTGTTGCTCAAACATTATGGGAACAAGATAATTCTCTTAGAATATTGCGAACAACTACTGGAGTTGCACACCTTATACGCCCTTAAAAATGTGATGAATGTCCCATTCCCAATCACTTGTGGGAATTATTCATGCAGTCTGGCCGTAACCAAGGAGACAGACAGCGAACTCAAGAGCTTGAACTTGACAAAATTTTATCTAGCGCAGAAGAACATTGATCCGCTTGGAAAAATTGCATTGGCAGTTCCCCAGACATCAGAGCCCTATCGATATCACATGGAGGACTTCTAGGAAGATTTCCAAGATGATGTTAAAGTCCAAAGCTAGCATTACATTCGGATGACTATGGGGATGATGGAAATTTTGAAGCTCCAAAAATTTCCAGATGACTTCTCAAATGCTGGACCCATAATAGATCCCTAGTAGAAGACAAAGGGGATTCATAAGATGGCCCTCCCACCAGTAGAATGGAATGCCCAAGAGGGGCCTACCATTGAGGAAATCACTTGCAATTTGGTCGAGTGCAGCCATGAATACTTTAAGAGAGTATGCCCAGGGAGTACAAGAAGGGCTGGCCCGATGGTACAAAAGATGACTTCGAGGGCCGGAATCTCTTCATAGGGAGAGGATAGGGGAAAAAGAATAATGGAAACTCCAAATCCACAGGAGACCCCATAAAAGAATAACTAAAATAGTCGATAGCAGCCTCCCAGTAGATGACGGGGAAATTAATCACGTGATTGGCCACTCCAGTGCTCATGATCAGACCTGTCTGTACTCCCTCTTCCCCTTCACTAGCAACATTAATGGTCATGGTGACAGGAATGGATCTAGAAGAGGAGTGGGAAACCCTAAGGGATGCAAGGCCTCCTTTGGTCACCAAGCATAAGAAAAGGCTTAATCCAAAGCCAAAGATAGAACCAGAGCTTGGGATGCTGCAAATCCCATAAGTAGAAATCTATTCTTCTGAATCCCTGTAGTTGGAGAAAGAACCAGAGCACGTTCATGTCCTGACAAATCCTCCCCCTCAAGAAGAATTTCATGATGTATTTAGGGCTAATGAGTTTTGGAATTTGTAGGGAGATATCGTGCAGCCAGAGGTGAAAATCTTGGAACAGGATGAAGCTCCAGAATAGGAACCTATAAAGGAGCAGGAGGTACAAATAGAAGAAGAAATGGGACCAGAATAAGACATTACCTCTGAGGTCCCTGAAATAAAGGATATGGGAGTTTCATGCCAACAAAAGAAAAATGAACAAATGACATTAGTTGGGGAAACCAGACCCACAGGAACAACCGTGACCCCAATCGCCATGTTCCAAATGCCACTCCCAAAGGTAACATTTGGGGAGGTAATCACTATGGCCCAAACATTGAATCTTGGCCCATTGCTTGCCCCACTACCAAAAGATGTACCAATAGAAGAAGACACCCCAGAAATAGAGGCTAAGTAAGAACAACAACATGATGAAGAAGATAATCTTGAGGTGACCAATGAGGACATAGATACTACCAAGGATATAGATAGTGGGTCCAACGTCGCTAATGAATCAAAGGATACAGGGAAGGAGCCAGACAAGACTCATAGTGTTGAAAGGGCACAACAAGATCCCAGGGAGAAGTCATAGGAGAAGATTTTGGCTACAAAGCCACCCCTACCACCATAGTGGTTGGGGGAATCCTGAAAGAGAATGGCCCCATCAACACCCAAAACCCATCTTTCTTTGGTAGAGATGATGGCTCAGGCGCAGAACCCGCCTAAGGTTAAGAAGCCTGAATAGTTCACACTCTTTGAACCAAGCCGAGTGGAGAAATAGTCATAGTAATCGTGACACCTTCCCTAGATGCAGATGAGGCAATGGCTGAGGCTAGAGATTATAATATCATAGAGGTGTCACTGGGGAAGAGAGGAAAATAGGCTAAATTAACCATATTGAAAGAAGCAGCCAAGGAAGTTGAGGCTCGCTACAAAAAGGAGGCTCAAAAGTTCAAGGCAGAAAAGGAGAAAAATGTGAACCTCATGGGAGTACTGACTGAGCTAGCTTGACCCATTAGTGTTATTCCTCCAGGGGAATCTACCTCAGATGCACTTCTTCCAAAGAGTGATATGGACTCATTACGGGTGATGAAGAAGAAGGCTCAAGCAGTTGATGAATGGGTTTCCTTACAGTTGGGAAACGTCAGGCGTTTCCTAGTGTCCACACTCTTGGATTTATATGTGGCCCACCATGTCTTACACTAGGCCAAAACAACCATCAGCATATGGGAGGGGGACATAAAGAATTATGAGGCATGGAAGGTTGAATTAGAGGAACTCATCGGCCTCAGAGAGGAGATTGTTTCCGAGTCCAAAATTTTAGGAGAAGAGTCATTTGATTTTGTGAGGACCCAGCACTCTAGACTTGAACTCACATTGGGGGTAATCAAGCAACTAGTGGGGACTCTACATGATAAAGTCAATGCAGTCCAATATTCTTTCAATTTATACAAGTCTTTTGTTTTGAAGGTCTCTAGAGCTAATCCGTTTAGCACTGACACATGCACGCTGGAGGAATATGTTTTGGAGAAGTTTGATGAATTAATGGAATCAAGGTATCAATCCCCAGAGGGGATAGATAGAGCTAAAATGACATGAATAAGTCGCATGATACTTAGTGGTCATGATGCGGCAAAGATGGCTGAAGAATTTAAGAATAATATTTTAGACCTAGGAGAACAGATTAAGGTGGCCAAGTACCAGAGGGCTGGCCTTAAAGACATCAATGAAGATGGAATTTCTCATCTCCTCCAGACCTTCAATGATAGTAAGCAACAATAGAGATTCTTTTGAGGCTGGAGAAAAACCTTCAAGGAAAATGTTTTGTATTCTTTACTCTTTCGGAATGCAAGTTCCCAGATCCTAGAATTTTGGATCCTGCATTTTTGTATTCTTTAAAGTGGCCCGTGTCCCGGTCCCTAAGGCCGACCGGTCACTTTCAAAGTAGTTAATAAAGGTTGTTAGAAGGTGGATAGCTACATCAAGGCACATCGGATTAGCAAGAGGTTTTCTGACAGGTGGTCTTCCCAAGGCACTGCTTCAATGTTACACCTGGCACATCAAAGATAGGGTGCCACTTTTCTTATTTATGAGGCATGTAGCCTCGATCCCCGAGGGATTAGATTTCTTCTTTCTCCTTTGTGGATCTCTTCTCAAGGATGATTCTTCCACTCCACCTTTCTTGTCTTCTTCTTCTGACATGTTAGACCTTCTCCATTTTGAGGTCTTTTGTAGGGTGGTACAGGTAGTACCGGCCACTGGATAATGTATTTTATTGTAAAAGTTAAAATAAGTTAGGGTTAGGGTTAGGGTTAGGGTTAGATAGAAAGATGTGTATAAATAGTAAGTCTGACCTCATTCCAAGGGTTAGAAAAATTGATGATTTTGCAGTCCATAGTAATAGCAAAGTAGTTTTTCTTAGTTCTTAGTTGCATAGCTCAATGCTCCATAGTTTCCAAGCTTTCAGTAGTTAGACGCTCCATTGAAGCCACCATTGTACCACGCACGAGTGGTTGCTAGAAGAAATGTTAATGAAGAAGGAAGAATTATCTCAATGATGTTGTTGGCATTCTATCTTCTGGGTTAATGGTATTTTATGCTTTGTGTTCTTCATGTCCTTTGCTCTAATGCTTAAAGTAGATTAACGACCTCCTTTCCTTTGGTACTGATGAAATATGAGTTGATGGTTGTATGTTTATTCGGTATTTAGTGTAGTGTGTTAGAGAATTGTTGATGTTTAGAATGTTTAGCATAACTATAGGTAGATGAAATATTCCTAACCCTGTAGTATCTTTTTCAGTTTATTTGTTAAATGTAAGCATGCTTGGAGAAAACCCACTTGAATCCCCAAAGTTGACGAGTTGAAAATAACCAACTATCCCCCTCAAAAAATAATCACATCTCCCGACCAAGCCCCACACTATTGAGACCCGAATCTCACATGCTTGGAGGCCTGGGGAATCTCATTTCCTTGGACAACCTTTACAGGTGACGTTGGCCGGTACCCCAGTACTCAGTGACAACTTACCTCTGTTGGTGGACACGGTCATAAGAGTTCTGTCAATAAAAATTGGCGCTAGAAGGAGGGCATGAACTTGTCCCCCTCTTAGGATTCTAATTTTACACCTCCCGAGGGTTCCCTAAGCCATATTTTTAGGATTCAAGCCTTTAGCAGGATTGGGTCTTTCTCCCTAGTGAGATTTGAAAGAATCCTTAGATCAGCCCCTAACCCCAGAAGGTTTGTCAAACTTGAGCCTCCTGCTCGGAAGAAATGAACCCCAAAAGTCACACCAGCCACTATTGTCTGGGGATCTAGTGTACCACAGAATCTCCAAAATTCCCAGACAATCCTGGGAACCAATGTTCAGCCTACTCAAAATTTATCTCACCAAATGGCTACATATTTTAGAAAGATCGGGTCCCCTATGGGAACTTTTCTGGGTGCAACCAATAATTTACCCTTGCACCCAGAAAAGATTTTCCCATGATACAAGCACCTAGGCTCACGAACCACAGAGGAACACTTGTAGGCATACAAAGATGCCATGAACCAACACTAGATCCAACATGAAGATGTTGTGACCCAAATGTTTCCCCTGTCCCTGGGACAGGGTGAACTGAACTGGTACCTTAACCTTCCCGCCAACTCCATCAACAGTTGGTAGGACATGGAGGATGCCTTCTTGGTTGCCTTCTACATACACATGGACCCAGCTTGGTCCCAAAACCAGTTCATTTTCATCAAAAAGGAACCAAATGAACCCCTTGCAACATTCAATCACTAGTTCTAATGCACCCTGAAGCAGTGCACAGATCCTTTCATCCCATCTGTAGAAGTAACCATATAGACCTATCTTAATGCAATGGACCCCTTCATTGCCACTCTCCTTTGGATAACAACCACCCCGGGCGACCAGGATACTTTGGTGAAAGTTTACAACCTAGCCTTAGAACTGCCCCACGACCTTAATAAATCCCCGGGCAGGATTGGGCAGAGCATGCCCTTCAACATGATCCCTGGTGAAACTTTGTACGCTGGGGGATATAACCCCAATCTGGAAATGGGTGCCCCCACAATGGCGATAAATCCCCTGCCACCGCCGATTGACTAGCAAGCCTGGTACATTTATCCATCATATACTTAGGCAATACCAGGTCTCGAATCTTTCCCTTGGAACCAACTGTAGCCAAACCAATCATAGAAGACATAACCATCTAGAGTGCCTTTCTTCTAGTCACTTGTGGTTGGAGGATTTCCACCCTCAACTCTAACAAATACTGTTGCCTTTCCAGGGAACCAATAACAACAACCGTCACATTGTGACACAAAGAATCAGTTGACCGCTGAGGTTGAGTAGCTCTGGTGAATGTTGTCCACCCTGACTATGGACATGGGTCAATTGAAAGTGGGGTCTTATGCACCCCAGAACTCTAATTCCCAGAGGGGCAATAGTTTCTCCAGTTAGTGAAACAACAATGTCAGAGGAAGAAACTTCAATAATGTGCCTTGGCCCAACAAACAACAATGGAACAACAACACAAATGCCAGAGGAAGAAGCTTCAACAATGGGCCTTGGCCCAGCCAATAACAATAGAAAAACAACACAAATGTTGGAGGTCCACCTCCGATCCAAAAAACCAATCAAGGTGGTGCTGGACCATCCTATTTCACACTAGTCGCAAACTTCTATCCCATGACCAATTGGTGTAGATTGCATGATAGAGGCTCCCACAACGAGTTAAACTGCGTTACACTGGAGAAGGTCATCATGATCTCCCAGCTAGATAGACAACAAGTGTCTGACCCTACTCTCCTAGAACCTCCTGTGCAAGAGCCAACTCATGGTACATTCACCTATGAGACCATCTTCTTTGGATCCATCGGAGAAGACAAAGAAGAATCTGAGTTGCAGGGATTCTTTAATGAATCAATTCTGGCCTTTGAGGCCAATGCCTTCACCAACCCCTGGGCTCCTTACAACACCTGAAGCCAGGCTGGTAAAGGACCAGTTTACACACTGACACCTCCTGCCAGGGACACTCCTCTCTGGGACAATACAACTGACCGGTCCATCCCTCTAAATGGTTCTAGCTCTAACCAAGTGAAAGACCAAGCTGAGGGAAGCCACCAATTTCTGGGAGGAAGATTTGACATCACAAAGGTGTTAGAAAAAACCACCACCTCCATGACTTTGATGGAGGTTTTCCTAAGTTGTTCCGAGTAGAAGAAGTCTCTTCTGAAGCTCCTGAGAAACCTGGAGGTTATCAGCCACCCACCCAAGACTGTCTCTTTTGAGGACGCCAACGTGGCTGTCTTGTAGGGAAATATGGATGACCCTCCACTCCTACTAGGCCTGAAGATACAAAGAAAAAACATACACAACTACCTAGTAGATTCCAGAGCTTCAGGCAACATCATACCCTTATCCAAGTGCCAGAAGCTTGGATTCTAACCCACCCCATCTAGTGGCATAGTAATTCAGTTGGATAAAACTGATGTGAAAATGGTGGGAGAATTGAATAATGTCCAGATACAGCTCATCTAGGACCCTAGAATAGCCATCATAATCAATATCCAAGTGGTGGACATCCTAGAGACTTATGGGATGTTATTAAGTTTGAACTGGTCTAAGTCCTTGAATTAATACATTTCGACTGACTTTTCACACTTATGGATCCCCTGGGAAGGAGAATCAAACAAGATCCAAGTTGAAAGTGAGCCCCGAATGTAGCAGGCCCTTATCGAAGTTGGGAGGGTTAAAGAGGTCTTATTCTCTGAGAATTCCCCGGGGGTGTACCAACCCCTTGAAATCTTAACATTTGATTTCACTCCCAAGGAGGATCCCATAGATCTACAGAGGATCCAAGACCTAGAAGAAAAGTTGAGGGTTAAGGTTAACTCTCAGGGTAGCACAGTGACCCATGCTACACTCTTTTCTGGTACTTGGTGCGGGGTACATTATCAGAAGCATTCAGAGCTAGAGTGTGAGCCTTGTCTTTCTATCACTACCCGACACATTGACACCTTCCAGAACAAAGAACATATAGCTGATTCCCCAGATCCTAGTATTCCTACTGGAAACATTTCTTCAGTGCCATCTCTCTGGGGATCCCAATTCCAAACCCCTCCAGAAGTGAACCTCACCCACGCACAACTAGTGCGGGAGGAAGCTCCTCCCAAGTATCCCAAGGATAATCCAAAAGCTGCTCCATCTCCCCAGCTCCAGACTACAAGTGATGACTTATGGACCCTTAAGTTTGATGGGTCCTGGTCCAAACAAGGTTGTGGGGCTAGTAGAATTAATCAACCCACAAGGAAAGTTTTTCCTCGCATCCTACAGGCTGCAGTTCAACTGTACAAACAATGTTACAGAGTATGAGGCTTTGGTCCTTGGACTCCTATTTGTATTAAGGAAAGGAATCACTCACCTCCGGGCTCTGGGTGATTTAGAGTGTATTTTCAAACACGTTCGGAGTCAATACACATGTCATGATAAAAGGCTAGTTGCATACCGCAATTGGGCTTGGAGCCTTATTGAAGATTTCGACGCCTTCGGCATTGATCTTATTCCCCGGTGATGAAATTATGTCTTGGATTCCCTCGCTATTTATACTAGCACACTTGAGCCCTTGGTTGGCTCATGACTCCAGAGATTTTTTATGGAGATGATCCCCACCCCGTCCATTCCAGATAATGTCACCCACTTTCAGGTTTTTGAAGACAATCAGCATATCCTGGTCTTTATGGAAAATGTTGGTTTCTTTGAGGACCAGATAGTAGAAGAATGAGACCATGATGATACTGGGCAGGGGGATGAAGATGATGGGATCATGGACCTACCTGCCAACACCATCCCTAAGGGGATGGTCACACTAGAATGTATCTTCGACTCAGACCCTCGGGGCTGGGAAAAGATGTCATCCTCCTCTAAGGGAAGAAAATTTGAGAAAGTAAACATTGGCTAGCCCAGTGAAGGAAAGATGATACACATTGGTACCTCCTGCTCCCCTGAGGAGAAAGAGAAGGAGAAGATTCTTGTGGTTCTCCAAGAATACAAAGATGTGATCGCATGTAGATATGAGGATTTGAAGACATACGACACATCCATTATGACTCATACCACACCCCTAAAACCCGATGCTAAGCCTTTTCAGAAAAATAAATGACCAGTCAACTCACTAATCGAGCCTCTAATTCATTAGGAGGTGCAAAAACTATTTTTGGCCCAAATAATCTTTCCAATCTAGCACACTACGTGGGTTGCCAATTTGGTCCCTGTTAGAAAGAAGAGACTCAAAGAAGGATAATCACCCTCTCCCCTCATTAGATGAGGTGTTACAGATAGTAAATGGGTCATAGATGATGTCTTTCTTATACGAATACTCCAACTACAACCAAGTTATGGTTAAATATGAAGATAGAGACAAAACAACGTTTACCACCAAGTGGGGAATGTTTGCATATCAGAGAATGCCTTTTGGCTTAATTAACATAGGGGACACATTTTAGAAGGCCATGGACATTGCATTTGAGGGCCTTGTGAACCAGTGCATAATCATCTACATGGATGATTTGACCATCTTTTCCCGGGACAGGCGTGACCATTCCGCCCACCTTGCCCAGATCTGCGAGAGATGTCACCGGTATGAAATATCCCTCAACCCCAAGAAGTGCATATTTGGGGTCACTGAAGGAAATTTTCTTAGGCATATCATCTCTAAGAAGGGTATATCCACTGACCCAGAGAGAGTTGAAGCACTGCTAAATCTGCAAATGCCTGACAGCAAGAAAGAGATGCAATCTTTCTTTGGAAAGATCAACTTTGTCTAGCGATTCATCACTGGATTCACCGAGATAGTCAAGCCACTCAATGAAATGATGAAAAATGATACAAAAATTGAGTGAATTCCTAAGGAAAAGTGGGCATTCACCCAGATCAAATAGACGATAATGGAGACACCCATGTTGGCCAGTCTGGACTACTCCCTCCTATTTTACATTTACTCCTTTGCTTTGCCTCATTCTGCCACGACAGTATTGACCCAAAAGGTCGAGGGGGAAGAATGAACAATAGATTTCATGAGATCCCCCTTTAAGAATGTCAAAGTTTGGTATTCATCATTGGAAAAGTAAGCCATTTCTCTTGTTCACACCGTGAAGAAATTTTGGCATCACATTTCTCTGGAGCAAGGTGCATACTATCATCCTTGACCAAGCTGTAAAATCTCTGTTGATGCAAAGTGAATTGGGTGAAAGATGAGGGAAATGGATGGCCATCCTCAAATAATATGACTTGGAAATGCAACCCATGAATATAGTCCGAGGCCAAGGACTGAGCTGAGCGATGGCAGAAGAGACTCCCCACATAGAATGTCAATTTTACACAGTGGAGTCTATCACTCGAGACCTGTGGTACACTGATTTAGTGTAATTATTGTTAAAAAATAGATTCCCAAAGGGGTTAACTCCCAACAAATGCCATGCCTTATAGATGAAAATCACCCACTTCATAATAAAAAACTCTACACTTTAGGAGAGGAATTACGAGGGAGTGTACCTTCAGTGCATTGATAGGGACCAAGCTGCAAAAATGATTGAAGAATTCCATGGGTAGTTTGGAACTAGGCATGGCTCATCTGACACCATTGTCCATCAAATCCTTTGGGCTAGATATTATTGGCGCTGCATATTTAAAGATGTTTATACTCATGTCCAAAGATTCCATACTTGCCAAACCGTGGCACATCGTGAGCATAACCTAGCTATGCTTTTACAACCAGTTTTCAAGGCTAGGACTTTTGCCCAATGGGCATTTGAATTTATTGGGGAAATAAAACCCAAATCATCTACCAACCACTAATACATCCTAACTGCAACCAATTACTGCACCCGATGGTTTGAAGCCATACCTTGCAAAAATAACACGACAGGTGTAGTTATCAAATTGTTTGAAGGAAACATCGTCACAAGATTCAGAATGCCCTTCGCTATAGTGTGTGACAATGGTCCATAATTTTCTTTGGTATAACTACTTGAATGGACCTATAACTGGAAGATCACTCTGAAGTTTTCAAGCAACTATTACCCCCAAGGGAACAGTGTTGCTAAATCAACGAACAAAAATCTTCTTGAAGTGATCAAACACCTGTTAGAATAGAATCCCTGGGATTGGCACCAAAAGCTGAGATTCACCCTCTGGGTGGATCACATTTGAATTAAGGCCACCCTGGGAATGTCCCCATTTCATCTGGTTTATGGCCAGAACCTAGTATTCCCAATCAACTTACAGATCCCAGTTTTGCAATTTATGTAAGAATTCGGTAACTGAGATAACATTATGGAGGTTCGGCTCTTGAATCTGGTATGGATGGAGGAACAACAAGATGCAACCCTTGAAAATTTTGTGCATAACCAAGCAGTGGTAAAAATATAGTTTGACCATAGGTCCCAATACAAGGCCTTTTAGATTTTGGACTTAGTCCTTTTGTGGGACAAGGCCTAGGAAAAGAAAGGAAAGCACACCAAGTTCCAATGGCTCTGGCTCAGACCATATCTAATCTCAAAGATCTGTGGAGAAAATGTCGACTGCCTCAATACCATGACTGGAGAACATGTCCCATTGCCTGTCAATAGATAGTTTCTCAAACATTACTTTGAATGAGGCCGGTTTGCCCAGAGTTGTGTTTTATGTAAAGTTCTCTTGCTTGTAAATATTTCTTTCTTAGTGCCTCATTGGGAGGTGCCTTGATTTGTAAATAGTCTTGTTGGCTGCCCTTTGGGACCGCCCCTTTTCTTTTTTTGTCTTTTGTTTTTCTTGTCTTCCTTTTCGGGTTCTGGCATTTTTCTCTCCCTCTTGTGAGGATTGATATGCTTTGCATAACATCTGATCTCCAGGATGTTGCCTTTAACATGATGATGAACTTAAGAGTCTATTGTTAGCATGATGGAATCGATCTGGTCTCCAAAGTTATTTTACAAGTTTGGTAGAAAATTATGAGTAGTCTTCATCAGATTTATCCCTGAAAGTCCAGTAATTAGCTAAATTAAAATTATAAGGAACAAGTAATCGGACACATCAAGGGTAGATAGGTTGCACTAGTTGGTTGACCCAAGTCTAAACTTTTAAAAGATTCTTTCCAAATCTGGAGTTTTCCTCCCCCATTCAGAAAATTAAGGTGGGTGAAGGGTGAAAGAAGTACCGCCATTAAATTTAGCTAAGCTTAAGCTTGATGGTGAAAGAAGTACTGCCCTCCCCACCCAGGAATGTACAAAATAACAAGAAAAATAAAGAAATGGGATAAGACTTTGGTGTCTAGGAGAAACGAGTGAATTTGATGACTTTGGGGTTTGATATACTTATTGCCTCCTCTCTGCTTCTCCCAGAGGTCATTGGCTTTCTTTTCTTCCAAAGCACATACTTCACCACTGATGAAAGGATCACAGATTGGATCACGTATGGCTAGATTTTCTCAGACATTTCACACCTTGTGAGAAAGTGTCTTTGAGTAACGATTTGTTCTAGTTTTGCTAACCAGAGATTCTATAGTTCTCAAATGTGATAAGGAATTCATCCCAAATAGTCACCATTTGTTATGCCCTGCATCCCCGTCCCTACATTTTGTGTGAAAAATGTTGGGTCCCCCTTTTTCTTTTTTCTTTTGGCTCTTGCCTTGTATTTTTCCTTTTGTTTCCTTATTTTCCTTCTCTAGGTTTTATGTCCCATGGTGTTGGTTTTGATTTTTTGTTTTTGTCCCTCATGTCTCTGAGACCCGGTCCCGGAGTTGGTTGTTTCTTTTTCAGGAGCTGGACCCCAGACTCCAGGATTCATTGCCATGATGTCTTCTTTTCGTAAGAGGGTATGGCTACATGGAATCCCTGGGCCTAGAGTTTGGAGGTCTGCCTATTTCAGAGTTTGCAGAAGGAATGGTAACTTGCTTTTCACCTTGAGTGTAAATAGGAATCATCTTTCATTTTCACAGCTACCACGATTGAAAACACTTAAGCAATTTCAGAGTGATTCCTTAGCGATTTGAGTGAGAATTAAGTGCGAGTTATTCTGAGTTGTTCTAAGCAATTACAAGTTATTTTCGGTGCTAGTTGGTGATCAGTTGGAGGTGGAAGCTATTGTAGAGTGTCTAGGATGCTTTTTCTTCCTTGCCTTTCTTCGAATTCTAGGTTGGTGTCTCTATTTCTTTCCTTTGTTTTCCTACTTTTTGTTGTGTTTTGGTTGCATTTTCTATCTTGTTTTTTTGTGTTGTTTCTGCATTTTGGTCATCTGGTTCGCCGCCCGTTGGTGGGTCAGCTCTGCCAGAATTTTGTCCTCCCTCTATGCAGTGTAAAGTATTATGTATGATGTACATTTTCTATGCTATTTTGTATAGGGTTATCATTTCGTGTTGTCATTCTACTGTAAATTTGGTGTATTTAATGTATATCCTTTCATTTTCCATGTATATACCCTTTGGCCCCATTGTACTTAGGTGTATATTCTATATATATCTATCTAGTCTTGCCTTGAGATCATCGTGCTTCACCTATTTTTTGTTCAAGTTTGTGAGCTTATTCTAGATAGAATACCACCTGGTTGAAACTCGGCTCTCGACTGGTTTCAACGAGGTGGTTTTCTCTCTCCTCTATCAGCCAACCTTTATGATCCATTTATGTCTCATGTATGCATTTAAGGTTGTCAAAGTGGCCTCCATTTTTTGCGCATTCAGATAGTTGGCACCACCGTCACCATAACTCCCTATTTATTACATAGCCACATGATGTCCACATGGGCCTGACAGCTCACTTTTCACTCACATCTTCCAACGGTTAGTTTTTTGGACCCCGAGTCTTTTGTCTTTACTAGCCCACATCTTACTCCCATTAAGTATGCTGAAATCCCTAGGCCCAGATAGGGGTTAATTTTCTAAGTTTGCATTATATATATATATATACTTCTTAGGATTTTTGAACCTAAACTAACTTTTTAGGATAAGGATGTGCCTCGGTGGTAAGATCTCAGGATCCCAGAATATTATTTATCTATGAATTCTAACGGTCACCTTGCCTTGTAGGTTTTCAGAACAACATTCCTTCATTATGTCTGAGGCTTCTACATCTTCACCACCTGGGAGTCTGGAACTTCCCTCCACCGCGGTCACCAGAGAAGCCTTCAGATCCAAAATTGAGAGGGCCTTAGAAAAATTGCCTCGAAGCATGAAGTACCTAAAGGACAATATCGTTATGGGATCAAAGATTGAGTCCCAAGTTTAGTTAATTACCGACACTAGCATTGAAATGTGGGCCAAGATGCAGGCCTTGGTCAAGATAATGTTCATTTAGCAACAGTCTAGGGATCCGTTGGTGATCAACATTAGGGACTCTGAGATTCTGAAGGATGTCTTTTTCCCATGCTCGGTGTAGGCTCCAAAGCTCATTCTCACACTTGTGGCACATTACAACTCTTCCATCCGGGCTGTCATGCTCGCAGCCCCGGTCCCAACCAGATATCCCACCCCCATGGTGTCTCTCGATGCCGCTACTTTTTGGGTAGGTTTGGGGATTCCTCAGTTTGATAACCCATCTATCCTTACTAGATCTGATGCCTTAGAGTAATTTTAGTAGCTGGAGGTCGCAGCCCAACAATACATGAACAACCATTGGCTCAAGACTCTGAAGAGGGACCCCAAGAAAATGAAATTAGAGATCCCCCAATCTGAGTTTAAAGAAAGTATCCAAATGGGGATGATAGAAATATGTTGGATCTTTAGGCAACCCCATGCCTGAGAGTTCTCAGAGTGGATGTACTACTTTTTGCTTGGCATCACCACTGGCGGGGAATACTTTAATTGGGCTGCCATTATCTCTAACCATGTAGATTCTCAGTTCCTTCAGGTGGCCCAGAAACGCAAATTCTATTTGACCTCTTATGTTCTTTGGGTCTGAGCACAACAATGACCCGTCACTAATGGGCTACTCACATTAGGTGTACTTGGGATCAGCCTAGGTTAGAAGGCTCCCTAGGATTATTTCCCACAAATTCAATGGGAGGCTAGTTTCCCCAGTTTCTGCCAGGTGAATGACGCCTTCATCTACTACAACTTGCTCACATACCCGAGATGTAGGGTACTACCTCTGTAAGGAGGCAATGGATCTGGTCAAAATTTATGGCCATTACTACATCCAATTCCAGCAACATACTTACATAAGGATAACCGGCTTCTCCAGGAAGCCTTACTTGTTGCCCAAACATTGTGGGAACAAGATAATTCTCTTGGAATATTGAAGACAGTTGGTGGAGTTGCATGCCTTATATGCTCTCAAAAAGGTGACAAATGTTCCATTCCCAATCACTTGTGGGAATTACTCATGTAGTCTGGTCACAGCCAAGGAGGTAGACATTGAACTCAAGAGCTTGAACTTGACAAAATTTTATCTAGCGCAGAAGAACTTTAATCCACTTGGCAAAATTGCATTGGCACTTCCTCGGGCATCAAAGGCCCATCAATATCACATGGAGGACTTCTGGGAAGATTTCCAGGATGATGTTGAAGTCTGGAGCTAGCATTATGTTTGGATGACTATGGAGATGATGGAAAGGTTGAAGCTCTGTAAATTTGCAAATGACTTCTCAGACGTCGGACCCACAATAGATCTCCAGTACAAGGCAAAGGGGATCGACAAGATGGCCCTCCCATAGGTAGACTGAAACACCTAGGAGGGGCCTATGATTAAGGAAATCACTTGCAATATGGTCGAGCACAGCCACAAATACTTTAAGAGAGTATGCCCCAGGAGTACCCACAGGGCTGACCCAACGGTACAAAATTTGACTTCTGGGGCCGAAACCTCTTCACAGGGAGAGGATAGGGGAAAAAGAATAATGGAAACTCCAACTCTATAGGAGACCCCCATAAAAGAATAAGTAAAAAAATTGATAGCGGCCTCCCAGTAGATGAGGGAGAAATTAGTCATGTTATTGGCCACTCTAGTGCTCATGACTAGACCTGTCTGTCCTCCCTCTTCCCCTTCACTATCAGCATTAATGGTCAGGGTGGTAGGAATGGATATAGAAGAGGAGCAGGAAGCCCTAAGGGATGTGGGGCCTCATTTTGTCACCAAGCCTAAGAAAAGGCTTAATGCAAAGCCAAAGATAGAACTAGAGCTCAGGATGCCATAAATCCCACAAGCAAAAATTGTTTCTTTCAACTCCCCGGAGCTGGAGAAAGAACCAAAGCATGATCATGTCCTAGAAAATCCTCCCCCTTAGGAAGAATTTGATGATGTATTTAGGGCTGACAAGTTTGGGAATTTGTATTGAGATATCGTACAACTGAAGGTGGAAATCCTAGAGTAGGAGGAAGCTCCAGAATAAGAAACTGCGTAGGAGCAGGAGGTACAAATAGAAGAAGAAATGGGAGTGGAACAAGAGATTACCTTTTAGGTCCCTTAAATAAAAGATATGGGAGTTTCAGGCCAACAAAAGAAAAATGAACAAATGGCATCGGTTGGGGAAACTGGACCCACGGGAACAACCGTGACCCCAACCATCATGTTCCAAACACCACTCCCAAAGGTAACATTTGGGGAGGTAATCAATGCAGCCAAAACATTGAATCTTGGCTCGTTGCCTCCCCCACTACCAAAAGATGTACCGATAGAAGAAGACACCCTAGCAACAGAGGCTAAGCAAGAATAGCAATAGGATTAAGAAGACAATCTCGGGGTGACCAATGAGGACCCAAATAATACTGAGGATATAGATAGTGGGGCCAACATCACTGATGAATCAAAGGATATAGGGAAGGAGCCTAACAAGACTCATACTATTGAAAGGGCACAACAAGATCCTGGGGAGAAGTCACAGGAGAATATTTTGGTTTCAAATCCACCCATGTTGCCATAGTAGTTGGTGGAATCCTAAAAGAGAAAGGCCCCATCAACACCCAAAGCCCATCTTTCTTTGGTGGAGATGATGGCTCAGGCGCAGAACCTGCCTAAGGTTAATAAAGCCCAGACAGTTCACACTCTTCAAACCGAGCTGGGCAGAGAAAAAATCACAGTAATCATGACACCTTCCCTAGATGTAGATGAGGAAATGGCTGAGGCCAGAGATTATAATGTCATAGAGGTGTCACTGTGGAAGAGAGGAAAATAGGGTGAATTGAACCTGTTGAAAGAAGAAGCCACGACATTGGAGGCTCACTACGAAAAGGAGGCTCAAAAGTTCAAGGAAGAAAAGGAGAAAAATGTGAATCTCATGGGACTACTGACTAAGCTGGCCTGGCCCATTAGCTTTATTCCTCTGGGGGCCTCTACTTCAGATGCACCACTTCTATAGAGTGATATGGACTCATTACAGGAGATGAAGAATAAGGCCCAAGTGGTTGATGAATGGGTTGCCTTGCAGTTGGAAAATGTTAGGCGTTTCCTGGTGTCCACACTCCCAGATTTATATGCGGCCCACCACATCTTACACTAGGCTAAAACCACCATCAGTATATAGGAGGGGGACATCGAGAATTATGAGGCATGGAAGGTTGAATTAGAGGAACTCATCAGCCTCAGAGAGGATATTGTTTCCGAGTCCAGAATGTTAGGAGAAGAGTCATTTGATTTTGTGAGGACCTAGCACTCTAGAATTAACCTCACATTGGGGGTAATCAAGCAACTGGTGGGGACTCTGCATGATAAGGTCAATGCAGTCCAATATTCTTTCAATTTATACAAGTTTTTTGTTTCAAAGGTCTTCAAAGCTAATCCATTTAGCACCGACACATGCACGCTAGAGGAATATGTTTTGGGGAAGTTTGATGAATTAATGGAATCAAGGTATCAATCCTCAGAGGGGATAGACGAAGCTAAAATGACATGAATAACTTTCATGATACTCAATGGTCACAATGCAGCAAACATGGCTGAAGAATTTAAGAACAATATTCTAGACCTAGGAGAATTTCCCGTCTCCTCTAGACCTTTAATGATAGTAAGTAACAATAGAGATTCTCTGGGGGCTGGAGAAAAACCTTCAAGGAAAATGTTTTGTATTCTTTATTCTTTCAGAATACAAGTTCCTGGATTCTAAAATTCTGGATCCCGCATTTTTGTATTCTTTAAAGTGGCCTGTGTCCCGGTCCCCAAGGCCGACCGGTCACTTTCAAAGCAATTAATAAAGGTTTTCAGAAGGTGGATAGCTACATCAAGGAACATCAGATCGGAAAGAGGTTTTCTGACAGATTGTCTTCCAAAGGCATCGCTTTAACATTACACCTGCGCATCAGAGGCAAGGCACCACTTTTCCCATTTATGAGGCATGTAGCCTCGATCCCTAGGGGATTGGATTTCTTCTTTCTCCTTCTTGACTCTCTTCTCGAGGCTGATTCTTCTACTCCACCTTTCTTGTCTTATCTTCTGACATGTCAGACCTTCTCCATCTCGAGGTCTTTTGTAGCTTGGTGCTGGTAGTATTAGCCACCGGGTAATGTATTTTATTATAAAATGTAAAATAAGTTAGGGTTAGGGTTAGGGTTAGATAGAAAGATGTGTATAAATAGTAAGTCCGGCCTTATTTCAAGGGTCAAAAAAATTGATGATTTTGCAATCCATAGTAATAGCAATGAATTTTTTCTCAGTTCTTAGTTGCAGAGCTCAATGCTCCATAGTTTCCAAGCTTTTAGTAGTTAGATACTCCCATGGAGCCACCATTGTACCACGCACCAGTACTTTCTGGAAGAAATGTTAATGACAAAGGAAGAATTATCTCAATGATGTTGTTGGCATTCTATCTTCTAGGTTAATGATATTTCATGCTTTGTGTTCTTCATATTCTTTTCTCTAATGCTTAAAGTAGATTAACGACCTCCTTTCCTTTGCTACTGATGAAATATGAGTTGATGGTTGTATGTTTCTTCAGTATTTAGTGTAGTGTGTTAGAGAATTGTTGATGTTTAGAATGTTTAGCATAACTATAGGTAGATGAAATATTTCTAACCTTGCAGTATCTTTTTTAGTTTATTTGTTAAGTGTAAGCATGCTTGGAGAAACCCCACTTACTTGAATCCCCGAAGTCGACGAGTTGAAGATAACCAGCTATCCCCCTCAAAAAATAGTCACATCTCTCAACTGAGCCCCGCACTGTCGAGACCTGACTCTCATGTGCTTGGAGGCCCAAGGAATCTCATTTCCCTAGACAACCTTTACAGGCGAAGCTGGCTGGTACCCTGGTACCCGGTGACAACTTACCTCTGTTGGCAGACCTGGTCACAAGAGTCTCGTCAACAAGTAGTTAAGTTTTCTTATAAATAAGAAGTTACTCTCCTGTAGATGCAAGCTAGAAGAGAGTAAATTTGTAATAGTATATTCTATTTTTATCTAAGTTTAGTTGTTCAGTACTATTTATGTTATATGAATAAAATGATGGAATTTTGAAGGTTAAGAATTTATAATTGAGTTTTGGAATTACTCACTCAAGGGGGCCCACTTAGTGATTATCCCCTAGTTAGTTTTAGTTTACATTCCTGCAACATTTAGTTTCAGTTCTGGAATTGGCTTGTTCCTACAACCATTGGAAGTTATTTCGTGTGACTATTCCTACAGCCAAAGCAGGCAGAGTAGTCCCTATCTAATTCAACCCAAACTTTGTTTTGGTTAGTTGCATCAATTTAGTTTAGTATTCCACTCTGTAAGTATTTTGGTTAAGTTACTTCCAAGCATTTATTTCCTACAGCCATAGAATAGAGATACTTTCAAGTAATTACTTCCTACAACTTAGAGTAAGCATGAATTTAGTGGGAAATTAAAGCATAAATTGTGTATACCCATTTCAAGTACATGTCCCTGGGTTGATGATTAAATGAGCCTTGATAATGAGAAAGATAAATACTCAGATAGGATGTCTAATCCCTGAGTTGAGTGATGCACCTTGTTATTAACCCCTTTGTGAAGTCAAGCATATTTGGCACCATTGTCAGGGATGGTGTCAAGATAAGAACCTATTGTAGTCATAATTTCAATTCCTAGATTATTCCATTTTATCCTTAGTTTGATCTAGTATAAACAATTTTCAAGATTCATGTTATTCTAAGATAGTTTAGAACCATCAATCTGTATGCATAGAAGAAGAGATTCCTTCCTAATCACCCTAACAATTAGCTAGGTGAGTTTTTGTTGACTAGGAAGAATAGGAGAACCCTTGTTCCAATGTTGCACCCAATTTAGCCCCTTCTACATCTTCCTTTGAAGAAGAGCCATTTTTTGTGAATTTCTTTGACAAGCCACTTGACCCAAACCCTTTTCTTGATATCTTGGCCAAATTTCATAACCCTCCACCTATCAACCAATTTGACCATAATAAATTTGATAACCAATTGGATATAGTAGTTTATCAACTAGGAGGTCCACCAAGAGGTCAACCAAGGATGGCAGACAATCCTCCTACATTTCCATTTCCTATTACTGATCAACTTGATAATAACAATCTTAAGAAAATACTTGCTTCAGCTCTGCCCAACTTTTATGTCTTGGTCACAAAGGCACCTAATACATTCCTCTTTGAGTTTGACATCCTTTGTCAGAGCTATGAATACATAACTAGTTCTAATAAACTCAATTTATTCCCTGCCACACTTAAGGAGTCATCTTTGAGATAATTTATAGGCATAGGGGGTGATGTTGTGCATAATTGGGATGAGATGAAGGCGACATTCTTAAGTAAGTATAAGGATTATTGCAGAGGGAATCATATGAGAGGTTATGAAATCTTGAAGATGTCACAAAAAGAGGATGAGAGTTTGGACGATTACATATCTCAGTTTCTATTTAGCTTGCAAAAGAACACTCATCATGAGCTCAATGAAGAGTCCCAAAAATTTCTCTTTCTTAGAGGAATAAATGAAAGTTTCACTAAAGCTCTAGACTTTATGGTAGGAGGAGACATAAGTCAATCATCATGGGATGACATAAATAATATATGTATCAAGTATTCTAGATTTTTTGTCAAGAAAGGAAGAGGATATAGGCTTTCCATGGGAAAAAAATGGCATTGGAGTTTCAAGGACAAAAATAACCCATCTTCTATCAAACCTCAAGTATGATAGCATTAACAACATAGAAACACAACTGGATACCATGGAAGAAAAGAAGAAGCATGAGGAAGTTGAGGCAATGGTGGTTGAATATTGTCCTCATTACAGACAAAAGAAGAAGGATTGTAGATGCAAAATGGTGGCTAATTAGGATGCAAAGAACATACCTAATGAGTTTAACCCAGTAGAAGGAGATAATGATCAAGTATTTTTCATTGCTCAAAAAAGGCCTTGGGCTCCAAGACAAGGTATTCAACAAGACCCATTAAATTTTAGTGGTCCCTTTTAAAATTCTTATAATAATCAGTGGCATCCCTAGTTTAATCCTCATATTGGAAGTTATCCATCCCAACCTTGGGGAAACCCACAGTCTCAGTGGCCAAATTACCAAAACCCTCAATGGAAAATTCCTCAAGGGAACTAGAAGAAACCACAAAGAAGCTGGCAGTCATCCCAAGTAGCATGGAAACCATCTCAGGGTAATTGGCAACCAAATCCTCAATGGAGATGAAACCAACCCTGAAAAAATCAACTTGTTGGATATCTTTTGCCAACTCAATAGACACAACAGTAAGCAATTATGCCACATCCCAAAACCAATGCTAACCCTCCTAGACCAACCCAGCTACCTATCCAGCCTATCCCTAATCCCAATAAAAAACTACAATAGAAACAAGAGCCTGTATATTCTTCAAATCCTACAACTCAATATACTGCAAATCCGTACCCCGTATATTCTATGAATATCAATGACATCCATTTAAGGTATGAAACTACCTTTCCTAAACCAACTTACCTATTATAACTAAAATGCTATATGAAGAGACAAAACCAGAAAATATGCCTACCATCCCTGCTCAAGAAGACTTACCTAGGAAAGATGAACTTCCTAAGCAATCTGAGCCACCATTTCCACAAAGGCTTGAAGCTAAGATAACTCAACCCAAAGACGAAGAAGTTTTTGACATCCTTGATCAGCTCAAACACATCTATGTTAAAATTTCACTTTTTCAAGAAATCAATGATGTCCCTATCTACAAGAAGGCTATTAGGGAGGCTTGTTTAAAAAACCTGGTAGGAAAAGAAAGGATCCCTTGAATTTCCATGTCCTTGGTCAGCTGGTAGATATAATGCTAGGAAAAGTTGTCATTCCTTGTTAAAATAATTGGGGAGGGGAGGGGGGGGGGGGGGGGGGGGGGGGTGAATCAGTTAGAAACAGTTAGCCCTCAAAATTGTCCCATAGTCCCAAATTCCTCCATATGTATACAAAAACAATTTCAAATATAAAACTCAGCTCGGTGAAATATAAACTTGTATTCTCAAAACTTGTAAAGTAAGTTACCAAGTGTTAGTAAATTAATACTGTGATTACTGATCTAGGTCAATAAAGTAAAGTGTAATGTAAAATAAAAATCCATAGCATTCATTTCTATGGGACTTTTTTAGTTAGGTGGTCCGCTGGCTAGTCTTTTTTCTTTCCTTTTTTGGTGCTTAGGCATAGCTGTTGTTGATCTCTATTGAACATCTGTAAAAATTTGTTTAAAGGTTTTGGGTCCTTGTAAAACTTGTTTTTACTAAATCAAAACAATTCATAACATTCATGCACATTGACACAGACTTTTAATGTGGAAACCCTACTAAGGGAAAAACCACCTGGGACCGGTAACCCAAAATATTTCACTCTTCTGAAGTGATCTTGATTAAGAACCAACCCTGTCAAAGGTTACAATGCACATTGTTAAATGTGACCTAGTTAGAGGATTTAAAACTAATAGTTCTCTCTTGACCATACTTCACTATGGGGTCATCAAGAAAACACTCAACATTCATTAGAATGTCATAATAAGGATTGTCACATCCTACTATGTTAAGAGATTTATTTGTAACAATGGTTAAACTAATACAGTAATGATCTGATTCAATTACAACTTTGTTTTGCAGATTTTCAGATCTATGCTAAGTACATAATACCTCTAATCAATTTGTTCTCCTTCAATTCTCTGATTCAATACTATGTTCTACTTGATAATCCTCTTTCCTTTGTCTCTCAATTATGTCTGTAGTTCTCTCTTTAACTAGTTTAATCAATCATGCATAAAATTTGCATGTACACATAATCTCTGATTCAAAATGAATCTCTTGTCTCTTATATAGACATCATAGCTCATTTAATTTTTATCCTTCAGATTCAGCCACTTAATCTCCATTATTCATTTTTCCTTTCAAACAATCCTTGGAAGTTGTGTTAAAAACATGTTTCAATCTTTATCATTTGATCTTCCTTGAATTTCCATAATCATTAGATCATCATAAAAACTTTATCTTTTACCTTGAAATCAACAATTGCCAGCTCAGTATTCTAGTTGGCCTTGATTTGAATTAACTCCTTGTCAATACCGTGTTGTGTCAGCGATCCCTAGCTCAGTTAACACTATGCTCGGTATACACTATGATTTACTAGGTCTTCACTGTCTCTCAATCTATACAGAACTCTTCATTTACCGATAACATAAACTTTGTTTTCTCTAGATCTTCAATACATAACATATGTTTGTTACCATATTGATACTCAAACAAGTTGACATCAATGAAAATACATCAATTGATAATGTCAATCATCATATCTCTTGTTGGAATTAATGGGAAGTGTGTACTGAGAGGGGAGGGGTGAATCAGTACCTCTAAAACTTTTGTATCCTTTAATCAATTAACCTTTGTGTAATCAATTTTTTATCCAACCATATGATCTATATTATCTTGATGCAAGACATATCAATTCATAAAATTAACATACATGTGAATAGTCATAGAAACATTCATGAAAGTAATTGACACATAACACAAGATATGATATCACAGAAAACTCCTGTTAGGAAGTAAAAACTGCGGTGTGGATGGCACCCACAAAATCTTCACTATCTGTAGATTGGAAGGGGCTAATTAAGGCTTACAATTTGATCACTTCTGATTATCTACCTGATTAAGAGTATCTATGGAGACTTGTTAAAGTATACTCAGTTAAGAGCTTTAGCAACATTGTTGAGTGTGCACTTGGTTAAGAGATTTATAGTTGGATTGTTAAATCAACCTTCCTTGAAAGGATTTTTACACTTTGCTTCACTTGTTAGAATGATAGAAATTTACAATTTTACCTGGTATATGCAATCTCCTATTTATAATATAGATCCATTTAAAATTACATGAATAAGATCATCACCTAATGTGATTGAATAATACCTCTGATTCTCGGTAGCCTCTGTTCTTGGTTCTTAAACCAAATTCACCGTTTTCTATTCTGGTTCTTGAAAATTTCAATCTGATCCATAGATGTGCTCATAGGATCCATTCATCCTCTCTTCTATATTCACACATTTTATAATTAATGATTGCATCATCTATTTATAAGATGGATTGACTTCATCAAGTTTCACGAAAAATAATGTTAACTCTAAGATCAGGTTTACAACTTTACCTTGATCTCCTAGTCTAGGTGTGTTAAATCAGTTAGATTGATTAAAGAACTTACATTCATATTTCTTGTCCCTAAAGAAATGGTTTAAAAAAAAATCAAGATTCTATAAATAGAATAAGACTGTTTTATCTAATGTAGAAGTCAGATCCACTTTTTGTGGGCTGCAACTGACTTTCAGTTTCTGACAGTCGGTTATTCTCTGAAGTCAATTAAATGTCTTTCGGGTTGCTTTCTTGAACTATTCTCTTAGTTTTCTCTTTAACTATTTCTCAGGTTGCACTATATCCTACATGTTGGGTTCCTCTTTATCCTTTCCACTTTGCATTTTTGATGTACACACAAAATTGTGTCATCGGTTTTCTTTGTACTTAGCCATTTTTCGGTGATCTCTTGTATCTTCATTTTCAATTTTCTCTTTGTCCTATCTTTTAGTGTATGCCTACCAAAAGTGTTGTTTGCATACTAATGGAAAATATATGTCATCAATCTCCCCCTTTGAGATTACTATCAAAAACTGATATGTGTAAAATACTAACAAAATGTTAAGTGTATACAACATATATAATCCTTAGTCATTTTATGACTCCCCTATGGTATATCATTATTTTCCCTTTTTTGGTAGTACTGTATAGTTTCTTTCCTATCTATACATACAATATATTTCCCTCTGTACAATACAAGTAGATATCATTTTCCCCCTTTTTTGATATTAAGGGCAAAGGTCTATACCTTATAGATTATCAAAAATGTGAGAGTGTGAAGATTTCATGTCTTCCATCATCTTCTCCCATTGTTTCTTCAAGTTCTGTAGAGCCATGTTCTTGAGTGTAATCTTGAAATGCATATCATAGATGCTTTCTACTATAGTCATCTCAGGAGTTTCTATAAGTTGTCTTGCTGAACTGATGTGTTGTTGAAGCAGTGTTAGATTTGGTAGAAGTTGAGCTTGGAGCTCTGTGAATTCTTCCCTGAATTGTGTCTCTGCTTCCCATAATTCTTACCTTAATATTTTGATCTCACTAATATTTTCATAATGAAAATTAATTGCATTGTCTCTGGTGGTTAAGTTGTTAGCACTATTTGCTAGATCAGAATCTAACTTTGCTATGTTTTCACTATGCTCTTTAGTGAACTTTTCTAGTGTGCTTAGTTGTTGAATCAAGGAAATAGCTTTAGTGATAATTGGATCTAATTCACTTATAAACTCTGAAAGTTTTACCTTGTTAGCTGCCACTTCTTGGCTAATGGTCTCAATAAGTTTTTGCTGGTACTTCTTCTGTGCTCTCTCTTCTATTGACTTCTATGCATCAATGTTTTGTGTTGTAATCACTTCGGTGAGAGTGACTAGTTGATCAATTACTGGCTTATTTTGATCAACATCAACATCAACATCGGGTACAATTTGGTGCAATATGTACCTTGTTGTTTCTAGTAACATGGAGTCTTAGTGTTGTTTCCTTAGCTTCTCCTGTAATGCCTTCCTTTATTCTTTCAATGCTTCATAATCAAGTGTAGTTGGGTCACATTTTGGTATCTCAATGATTTCATCTAAAGTGACTTCCAGCTTATTCTTCTTGGATTTCTTATTTTTCTTTTGTGTTTCACTTTAATGTAAAACCATAGCCATCTTCTCAGCTTTGTCCGTTGTGCTTGATGAAGTGATTTGTGGTGCTTCTTTTTTTTTTCTTTGTTTCGGTGTCATCTTGTTGGTTTTTTGTAGACGTCTCCACATTAACCTTTACATTGTCGGTAGCAAATTTTTTGGTATCCTCAGGAGTGCTATCTTTGGATTTATCTCCTTCATCGGTGTCCTTATGCACTTCATCTATCTTTGTCTATGCATCCTTCTCTATTGTGTCTCCATCTTCTTGTTTTTATTCTCCTTCTGTAACCTTATCAGTTTTGGTCACGGTGTGAGTGTCTCCGATGTCCTTCAGATCATTGGTGTTGTCTTTCTTTCCTTCTTCTCCTACATCCTTGGGAATACTTGTATCTTTTTCAGGTGACTTGTTTGTTTCTTGTAGAATATTGATGGCTTGTATCAATATTGGCATGTTTCCTGGTATGTTCACTTATGCATTATCAACTATTGTGTCCTACTCATCGGTTGTGTCCTTGGTAACATTAACATCTTCATCTTTATTAACTTCTTTTGTTGGATCATCGGTAATGTCAATGATTGTGTTATCCACAATGTTTCCCTTTGTGGTGTTAGGCCATGTTTCATCTACAACATCCATATTTTTGTTGTCGATTTTGTTTTGTTCTTCCTTGTCTAACTCAAGTGATGTGTCATCTTCTGCATCTTTGATTAATATTTGTTCTTGAGTTTCCTTAGTAACATCAATTTGTTGTAGGTCTTTCTCAGGGCTAGCTTCCTCAATAGGTCTATTGAGTGTTTTAATCCATTTCTTGTGGCTTTCTTGTTCAATCTCTATAAGGCTCCCTTCAAGAAATTTGTAGGCTCTCAACTTGGGTGAGAAATCCTTTTTACGATTCTCCATCATTTCATCAATTTCTTCCTTCTTGGATTCATAAGGCATGAGAGTAACAAGTACTCTTTCTCTTATCTCCTTTTCATTATTTAAGGAAAATGTCCATCTAGCATATAGTCTATCAAAGAGTTCCCTTGGTACGTTATTACCTTCAAATTGAATCTGTACATACTTGAATTTATACATCTTTGCAATGATGGCATCTTCAACTTTGTTATGATCTTTTAGATCCAGTTGCAACTATCTTCTAATCTTAGAATCTATGATAGATCCTAAATTTGCAATAGATTTGCATACCTCATCAATGCTTTTAGGGACCTTATTCATTTCTTCTTCTAAACCTTCATATTTCTTGGTGTCCTCAATGTCTTCTCTTGTTCTGATGAGCTTCCTTATTCTTTTGTTTGGCCCTCTCTTTGGTGTGGCCAATTTCCTCTTGTATGTTCTAACTTTTCCTTTCTTCAAAGGTGAAGGAATTGAATCATTAGCTATTTGGCTTCTTGTTCTAGAAGAAGTTGTGGTTCTTGGCTTCTTTGTTGGTGGAGGAGGTGGCAAATCTGAATTTGTGGCCTTAGACTCATTCTTTTGCTTAGCTTGACCGATAGGTAGCTCTCCTTCGGTCTCTTCCTCCTTTTCAGCTTCTTCTTCCTATTTGGTTTCTTCCTCTATTGCCAACAGTATTTTCTTGAGGTTCTTGACCATTTTGTCATTTTTCTTGACAATTTTCTTTACAACCAGGATAGATTTGATTCTTGATTTTGCCTCCTCATAAGTTCTAAACTTAGGTTGTTTCTTATCTAATGGTTCATTTATTAAGGCATTGATTGCTTTAGATTCTTGATCAATATTTATCTCATATTCTCATGGTTGTAGCCATGTTGTCCTTGGTATAATAGGCTTGATATAAGTGTGGTCTTTATAAACCATGAAACATATTTCATCTCTAAACTTCTCAATGAGTTTCTCAGGGATCCTTACCCTCTTCTACATTTAGTATTTGAATACATTAAAGTATTCATCCATGACTATTTTATAATTGTCTCCAGATGAGGTTATGTGTTCACTGATTTGCATGGTGACCGGTTTTGTAGTATCCCATTTCACATCTCCTACTGATGGGAATGTTTTCTTGAAAGTAGAAGAAAATGCACATGATAAGTGAGCCAAACTTACACGTGTTTGTCTTTGCATTCCTTATATTCTTCAAATTCTCTTCTAACTAGTTTAGTAGAAGTTCAGAGAAATCCAACTAAGTTCCCTTCTTCACAATCTTGTATGCTGTGTATACTGCACCGAATGCTATGTTGTTCATCCTTCTGGCTTGAAAGAATTTGTAGCCTAGGATACATGCTCTGAATTTCATCTCATCATCGGTAATAGTGGATAACTTCAATCCTCTGTCATCCCATTTGGCTCCTATGTTCTTTTCAATCTCATCCTTTGGGTGGGTGTGTCAGTTCTTTTACCTTCTCGGTAACAAGGTAGCTGGTGACTACATGGATAACATCTTGGGTTATCATCTTTGGTTCATCCAATCATAGTTTGTGATTATGCATTCAGCTTAGTACTAACTGAATCCACTTGGTTTTGAATACCTTCAAGAACATTAGGGCATTAGTGAGCCCTTTCACCTCTATGTGTTTATATTCATCTTTTAAGGTTCCATCTTCATTTCATAGCTTCTTATAAGCTTGTTCTACCTCTGAATCACCAATTTCTACAATCTTGTAGTGGATGAATGCTCGCACGTCTTTGACAAGAAAAACCCTAGCTGGTATTCACAAGAATTATCCAACATCTTCGGGTTGTAAAGAAAGCTCAGGGTGAATCTTGTAATGTGGTTCCTCACATGCCAAATTCTTGACGAGTTTGATCTCATCTTTCTGTGTGTTCTTCGATTTGGTGGTCTTTGAAGTCATGGCCATTTTTTCAGATTTAAGGCTTTCTATGAAATATGTAAACAGAGTTGTCAATTGTCATAGAACTTAATATTTATACTAGTAGTGATTTCTGATATGCTTGGAGTACTCTGTGTCAAGTTTTGCTTGCTTTATGATCCTATCACGCTTTGTACAAAATTTGTTCTTGTCGTGGTGCGCAATCAGACCCTTCCATCACCTTTTTATATTTGTTTGACCTAAAAGTGTGTCATCAATGATTACCTACTCCTTGGTGTGCGAAGATGGAGTTCATCAGTTAATACATTAACTTCCCTTCAGTGACAATGTGATGTTTTGGGGTGGTCATTCAACTCTTCGCTTTTACCGATGGGTTTTGGTGTTTGCAAACAACTTGTTCACTTTGCTTGGTTACCGACAAGTCTCAGTTTACACTAGAAACTTTTCTTTCTCATGTTAACCGACAAGTTTTGGTAAACATAGGTAGTTTCAGCTTTGAGTGTATACCAACGGATTTTGGTATGTATTACCGATAGCATCACTATCGTGCAGATTTAAACAAGTAATACCATGATGCATATTTACTTATGCTAATTTGGCATTTTATCAACATATTATGGAGCTAATGTAAAATAATACATAGTGTAATGCAGTTCCATACTTGTTTTTCTTGAGTGGGGGTGGTGATGTCACTAGATCCATTATATGGGGTGTCACCATTTGGATTGCTTGGTCTAGCTTCATCATTGTTTCAATATTTTCTGCACATTTTGTCTCTTGCTATCTAGATGTCTTCAATGGTGTTTCCATTTGAATATGTGTTGGTCTCTGTCATTCATTCTCTGCAGTCTTTCTTGAGATGACCAACTTTATGATAGTGTAAGCATGCCATTACAGGGTTAGTCCAGCCTCTAGACTTTCTAGTCCACTGTCTCATACAGTTTTCAGCAATGTGACCAAATCTTCCACATGATGTACAATTTTTCCAAGTGTTGTAATCCATACATACTAGTTACTGACTCTTTTCGGTTGATAGGGAGTTTCTTGACCTTTAGGGTTCCATGCTTGCCTTTTATTTTTCTAGCATTCAAGAGTTGTGTGCCCATTCATTCTGCAGGTAGGACAATATTTTTCCATGTAGGTTTCCTTCTTTTTTTTTTTTTTTTTTATCTTAGACTTACATTCATATGCTTTATGTCCTTTCTTGTTATATTTATAACAAAATCCTATGAATTAAGATGTAGATTTAGGAATACCTTTCATTTTGCCTCTGCATACATTTGATGTATGGACTTGCTTTCCACAGTGATTGCATGTCATCTTTCTTAGTCTTGGATTTGCATAGATATTCTTTGGATCAACTTGATTTGATGATTCTTAATTCTCGGTAAAAACAAGACCGATGTTGTTATTGACTCTTTGTTGTCCTTCAAGAAAATCATCCATTCTTTTATTAATTTCTTAATCTTTCTTGATAATTTCATTGTGCTACTGCTGAATTCTTATTTCATGTTTCAATTTTTCATTTTCATCCCTTAGCTCACTGATAGATTCTATTCTTTCAATGAGTTCAAAATTTATTATGTTTTCTTCTTGACTCATAAGAATAATTTGATTTGTAATCTCATGGTGATGCTCTGTGAGTCTCTGTATTTCAGACTCTTTCTCTTGTAGCTTTTTTGTAATCTTTCTTTTATCATCAATAGCTAGTGTTCTTTCTTGTTCAGATTGTCTAGCATTGTTCATGACATCAATTATCCTTACCATCTATGTCTCTTGACCGATTTGTAGATATTTCACTTGTCCATCTAGATGTTGATTGATTTCAATTAGGCTTGCGATGCTTTCTTCTGATGTATCTAATGCTTTTCTTGTAGTTGATCCTAAAGACTCAAAGAAATCTGGTATCTCTTCCTCATGATAATCTGTCTCATTACAGAAAGATGCCATAATCTTTCCTTCATCTAAAAGATATCTCATATTGATTCTAGCTTATTTATACTTCTCATAGAACATCTAAATTTCTAGCTTCTTATTCTCAATATTCTTGTCAAGTCTGTACTTCTCCATTGTATGATCTTTTCTCTTAAGCCTTTAAGCTTTCCCAAAGAAGACACTTAGCTTTGATACCAATTGTTGGAATTAATGGGAAGTGTGTACTGAGAGGGGAGGGGTGAATCAGTATTTCTAAATTTTTTGTATCTTTAATCAATTAACCTATGTCTAATCAATTGTTTATCCAACCATTTGATCTATATTATATTGATGCAAGATATATCAATTCATAAAATTAACATACATGTCAACATTCATAGAAACATTCATGAAATTAATTGACACATGACACAAGATATGATATTATAGAAAACTCTTGTTAGGAAGTAAAAACTGCGATGGGGATGACACCCACAAAATCTTCACTATCTTCAGATTGGAAGGGGCCGGTTAAGGCTTACAATTTGATCACTTCTAATGATCTACCTGGTTAAGAGTATCTATGGAGACCTTTTAAAGTCTACTTAGTGAAGATATTTAGTAACACGATTGAGTGTGCACTTGGTTAAGAGATTTATAGTTGGACTGTTAAATCCACCTTCCTTGAAAGGATTTTTACACTTTGCTTCACTTGTTAGAATGATATAAAATTACAATTTAACCTGGTATATGCAATCTCATATTGCTGATACAGATTTATTTAAGATTACATGAATAAGATCATCACCTAATGTAATTGAATAATACCTCTGATTCTCGGTAGCCTCTATTCTTGGTTCTGATAACCAAATTCACCTTTTCGTGTTCTAGTTCTTCAAAATTTCAATCTAATCCATAGATGTGCTCGTAAGCTTCATTCATCCTCTCTTCTATATTCACACATTTTATAATGAATGATTGCATCATCTATTTATAAGATGGATTGACTTCATCAAGTTTCACGAAAAACAATGTTAACTCTAAGATCAGGTTTACAACTTTACCTTGATCTCCTAGTCTATGTGTTTTAAATCAATTATACTGATTAAAGAACTTACATTCATGTTTCTTGTCCCTAAAGAAATGGTTTAAAAAAAAAATCAAGATTCTATAAATAGAATAAGACTATTTTATCTGACGTGGAAGTCAGATCCACTTTTTGCGGGCTGCAACAAAATTTCAGTTTATGACGGTTGGTTATTCTCAGAAGTTAGTTGATTGTCTTTCAGGTTCCTTGATTAAACTGTTCTTTTGGTTTTCTCTTTATCTATTTCTCGATTTTCACTATATCCTGCACATCAGGTTCCTCTTTATCCTTTCCACTTCACATTTTTGGTGTACACACAAAATTGTGTCATCAGTTTTCTTTGTACTTAGCCATTTTCAGTGATCTCTTGTATCTTCATTTTTGGTTTGCTCTGTGTCCTATCTTTTGGTGTATGCTTATCAAAAGTGTTGTTTGCATACTAATGAAAAATTAATGTCATCAATCTTTAACTCGGTTGAATATCAACAAATGACTCTAAACATACAATCAGTTGCAGTTCATCAATCTCTCACTTTGGCATTGATGGCAACACAATATGAAATATGCAATATAAAAATTCCATAGAAATACCAAACTTATGTTCTACAACTACAACAATTCAGTAGTTCTCCCTAGCTATAATATAACAATGTGTTAGCAAATTTTTTTTTACCTTGCAGACTCTCCCTACAGATTTGAATATTTTGTTCTTGAATCTCTCTGTAGATTAGATGTATCTTTGCTCTTGAATCTTCTCTCCCTTTGTTTCATTGATCATTCTCTCCCTATATTTTATTGATCATTCTCTCCCTTTGACAACAATACCAAAAAGAGAATACAACTCTCCAGCAGCCAAATAAAATATCTCAGGTTTTTGGTGTAGTAGGTACCTTTTAGTGTACTGATACATTTGTGTCAGTCCAGTTCAACTTTGCATCAACATGATTGATCTTCTGATTATGTGTAGGTTTATGCAATCTCCTAGTCAGTTTAGTGACTAATAGATAAGGGACAAAATCATAGTCTACCTCTCAAGTACTCAAATGTATCCTTTGGAAAGGGTTTTGTGAATATGTCTACAAGTTGTTCTTTGGATTATACATATTCTAGTATCACTTTTTTCTCTTGTACTTGTTCCCTCCAATAATGATATTTGATAGATATGTGCTTTGTCTTTGCATGTATTATCGGGTTTTTTTGAAATGTTTATTGCACTAGTTTTATCACAATAAATTATCACTGGGTCAATGATCTCTTCATTCATTCCCTTCAAAAGTTGTTTAATCCATGCAATATTAGAACAATTTGTAGAAGCAGCAACATATTCTTCTTCTGTAGTTGATTGAGATATGCATCCTTGCTTCTTTCTTATCCAAGTAACTAATATTTCTCCAATAAAAATTGCTCCACTAGTAGTACTTTTTCTATCATCAATGTTTCTAGCCCAATTAGCATCGGGGTAAATTTTCAGTTCAAATTTGCTATCTCTTTTGTACCATAGTCCATAGTCCTTAGCATTCTTCAAATATCTAAATATTCTTTTAACAATAGTCATTTGTGATTCTTTGGGATTAGTAGAAAAGCTTGCAACAATTCCAACTGCATGTGCAATTTCAGATCTAGTGTGAGAAACATACATCAATTTACCAATCATAGATATGTACAATGTCTCATTTACGTCAGGTGTCTTATCTTCTTAGGTTAATTTGCATCCTGTCACCATTGGTGTTTTGATTAGTTTTGATTCTTCCATTCTGAATGTTTTCAATACTTCTTTGATGTATTTTGATTGTATAATGTAGATTCCTTCAACTTGTTGTAAAATTTGCAATCCTCGAAAAAAATTGATCTCACCCAACGTTGACATCTCAAATTATTTTCTCATTTCATCAGGAAAATATTTGTATAAAGTATAATTTCCTCCTAATATGATATTATCAACAAATATTTCAGCAATAAGGGTCTTATCATCAGTTCCTCCTTTCAAATACAAATTTTTGTTGTCACTTGTTCTAATAAAACCAATACTTATGAGATAAGAGTGTAGTCTTTCATACCATGCTCTTGGTGCTTGTTTCAATCCATATAAAGATTTTTGTAAGTTACATACCATGTTTGTTTGGTCAAGATCAAGAAATCCTTCAGGTTGTTCAATGTATACCTCCTCTTCTAGTACTCCATTCAAAAATGTAGATTTGACATCCATTTGATATAGTTTGAATCCTTTATATGCAGCGTATGCAAGTAATATTCATACTCCTTCAAGTCTAGAAAAGGGTGCCAAAGTTTCTCCATAATCAATACCTTCTTCTTGTGCATACCCTTTTCATGCCAGTCTAGCTTTATTTCTGGTTACATCTCTATTCTCATTTAGTTTTTTTCTGAATATCCCTTTGGAGCTAATGACATTTTTATCACTCGGTCTTGGTACCAATGTCCATGTCTTGTTTTCTGTATCTTCTCAATTTACTCGGTCATTGCATTAATCCATTCCTCATTCTCAAGTGCATCTTTAACATTTTTAGGCTCAAATTCACAAATCAAACAAGTTCTGTCTTTCAACTTACTTCGGGTCATCATGCCAACTTCCCTATCTCCAATAATCTAATTTTTTGGATGATGTCTTCTCACATATTTAGCAAGTGTAAGTTCAATTCTCTATCCTTCATTGTCTTCTCCTGTAGGTTCATTGTGTTCTTGTTCATGATCTTCAATTTCAACATTCTCCTGATTCTTGGTCCGTGTTGTTGTTTGCTTGATAGCATTACCCTGTTGCACGACCACATTACCCAGTTGCTCAGTAATATTAGGTTCCTTCATCGGTATAGTATCAGGTTCTTTCACATAGAAAAATCTCATATATTTATCTGGTTCTTTCATGCTATCTTCATCATTCTTATCAGAAAATTCATCAACTTTCACATTTATACTCTCAATGATTTTGTTAGAAATATTGTTCAAACATTTGTAAGCTTTACTCTTAGGAGAATATCCAAGAAATATCCCTTCATCACTTTTTGAATCAAATTTACCATTTCTCTCATCTTTCAGAATGTAACAATGACTTCCAAATATTCTAAAGTAGCTTACATTTAGTGTATACTCATACCATAGCTCATAAGGTGTTTTGTTTGTGTCTTTATTTAGTTGTACTCAATTAAGAGTGTATACAACAGTGTTGACTTCTTCTCTGCAGTATGTTTTTGCAACTTATTTTTCAATTATAAGTGTCTTGGCACAATCCAAAATTGATATGTTTCTCCTTTCATCAATCATGTTCTCCTATGGTGTCCTCAGTACAAAAACCTATCTCTTGATTCCATACTCATTACAAAAGTTAGTGAACTCATCAAAAATAAATTCACCTCCTCTATCAGATCTCAAACACTTTAGATCTCTACTAGTTTATTTTTCCACTTTAGTCTTATACCATTTAAACATATAGAAAGCTTCAAATTTTTCTTTTAGGAACATGACCATCATCATTCTAGAGTAGTCATCAACAAATAAAATAAAGTATATATCACCATAACAGATTTATGTTCTCATTGGTCCACATAATTCCGTATGAACTAACCATAAAATATCATTAGATGAAAACTTCTTGCTCTTGAAACTAGATTTTGACATCTTCCCCATTTGACAATTTTTGCACATTACATGGTCTGGTTTAGTTAAGCTCCATAAGCCTCTAACTCTTCTTTCCTTACTAATATTAACCATGTTTTCAAAATTTACATGACAAAGTCTTTTATGCCATAGCCATATATCTTCATTCTTTGCCAATAAACAAGTAGTTTCAGTTGTGTCAAGATAGAATAGGTTACCTTTTGATTGCTCACCAGTACCAATCAATCTTCCAGTTCCATCACATATTCTAGCATTTTTGTTAGCAAATGTAACTCGGTGACCTATGTTATTCAATTGTGAAACACTCAATAGATTATAGTTAATTCCTTTCACCCAATATGCATTCTCACATTTGATTTGATTGTTTAGCATAATAGTACCTTTTCCTTTCACTTGACAAGGTGTATCGTTTCCCATTCTAATAGATCCACCATCATAATGTTCAAGAAATTCAAATTTCCCTTTATCTCCAGTCATGTGATGTGTATAACCACTATCAATAACCCAAATGTCATGTTTACTAACTTTAGAAATAAGTGTTGTGTCTACATACCTTTCATCTTAATTTGAATCATCTTTCAAAGCTATGAACACTGTCTCAATATCTTCATCAGTATCTGAACCAATATCATTTTCTTTATCTTCAACAATGTAGCAAGCTTTCTTGCCTTTGTCCTTATAATCGTAGTTATCTATTCTGTCATATTGTTGGTTACTTCTGTAATCTCTGTCATCTTTTCTATCATTAGATCTATCATTTCTTTCATCATTTTCTTGTTAGGGCATCTTGTAGAAAAATGGCCAATCTCTTTATAGTTAAAACATATCAAAGGTAGTTTACCTATATATCTTCCTTTACCTTTGTGCAATCTTCTAACCATTAAATCTTCAAGTTCATCAAGTTCCTTGTCATCACTATCACTGTCACTATTATTCCTAATCAAGTGTTTTCTTCTAGATTTACCAATTTTTAGTGAAGACACAATTGCAGATTCCATAGAAGGTGCAACACTGTTGTCAAAGTTATTTAGGTTAAAAGAAATCAATATTCTAGCAAGACTATCAATAGTAATTTTATTTCTAGGTGCTGCTCTCATTTCATGTATTGATGAGACTCTGATAGAATAAATAAGAAATAAAGTTCTAAGAATCTTACTCATAATAGTGTCTTCATCAATAGATCCACCATCTCCACAAATGGCATTCACAAATTATTTGAGTTGCTCACTGTACTGTGTTACGTTCTCTCCTTCCTTCATTCACATGTCATCAAACTTTCTTCAAAGACTTTCAACTTTATCTCTCAATACATTTGCATCTCCTCCATAGATTAGTGTCATTTTGTCCCACATCTTCTTGGAAGTTGTACATGTCTCTATATCCTCAAATTCGGCATCTATGAGTGAAGAAGAAATATCCATCATTATAAGGTTGTGCTCATGTTTTTCTTTCATCTGATTGATAGTCAAAGTTCCAAAAGGTATAATGAATTCATTATCCACATAATCTGCAATATCATCTCCAATCCCTGATAGGTATAGTTTCATTCTTCTTTTCCATGTTGAGAAGTTATCCTTGTTAATATTTGGCTCATCTCTCTTATACATCTTGATCTTTAGCTTAAGTCCTTCAAAAATTTCTTTCTAAGCATTGAATGCTCTGATAAAAATTGTTATAATAACTGAGGGGGGGGGGGGGGGTGAATCAGTTAGCCCTCAAAATTATCCTACAATCCCAAATTCCTCCAGATGTATACAAAAATAATTTCAAATATAAAACTCAGCTTGCTGAAATATAAACTTGTATTCTCAAAACTTGTTGTAAATTAATTTACCGAGTGTTAGTAAATTAATACTGTGATTACCGATCTAGGTCAATAAAGTAAAGTGTAATGTAAAATAACAATCAAAAACATTCATGCACATTGACACAAATTTTTAACGTGGAAACCCTGTTAAGGAAAAAACCACCTGGGACTGGTAACCCAAAATGTTTCACTCTTCTGAAGTGAGCTTGGTTAAGAGCCAACCTTGTTAAAGGTTACAATGCACACTATTAAATGTGACCTGGTTAGAGGATTTAAAACTAATAGTTTTCTCTTGACCATGCATTCACTATGGGGTCATCAAGAAAACACTCAACATTCATTATAATGTCATAATAAGGATTTTCACATCCTACTCTGTTAAGAGATTTATTTGTAACAATGGTTAAACTGATACGGTAATGACTTGATTCAATTACAACTCTATTTTGTAGATTTTTCAGATCTATGCTAAGTACATAATACCTCTGATCAATTTTTTCTCCTTCAATTCTCTGATTCAATACTGTGTTTTGCTCGGTAATCCTCTTTCCTCTGTTGCTCAATTATGTCTATAGAATACACTCAGTTCTGTCTTTAACTAGTTTGATCAGTCATGGATAAAATTTGCATGTGCGCATCAGCTGTGATTCAAAATGAATCTCTTGTCTCTTATATAGACATCATAGCTCATTTAATTATCATCCTTCAAATTTAGCCACTTAATCTCCATCATTAATTTTCCCTCTCAAACCATCCTTGACAGTTGTGTTAAAAACACGTTTCAATATTTTTTGTCTGATCTTCCTTGAATTTCCATAATTGTTAGATCATCATAACAAACTTTATCTTTTACCTCAAAATTAACAATTGCCAGCTCAACATTCTAATCAACCTTGATTTGAATTAACTTCTCAGTCAATACCATGTTGTGTCGACGATCCTTAGCTTAGTTAACACTGTTCTCGGTATACACTGTGATTTACTTGGTGTTCACTGTCTCTTGGTGTCTATAGAACTCTTCATTTACCGATCACATAAATTTTTTTTTCTCCAGATCTTCAATACATAATAAATGTTGATTACCATATTAGTGCTCAAACAAGTTGACATCAATGACAATACATCAGTTGGTAATGTCAATCATCATATCTATAACTCGGTTGAATATTAACAAATGATTTCAAACATACAATCAGTTGTAGTTCATCAATTTCTAAGTAATCTGATCCTGGTAGTCCAATAGTAGAGTTCATTATTAATGGAACATAAGTAAATAATGCATTAATTGACCTAGGTGAAACCATCAATGTCATGACTAAAGACACCATGCCAAAGCTTAACATTTCAAACCTTAGGTCTACTCCTAGTGTCATCCAGCTTGTAGACAGTTCTACAGTCAAGCCTGATGGGATGGTGGAAGATGTAGTTGTTACATTGGACTCTTGGGAATATCCTTCATATTTGATAATCCTCTCTCCTAAATCCACACTTGGAGGATACCCTATCATACTAGGGAGGTTATGGTTAGCCACTTCTGATGCTTATATTGGATGTCGTTTAGGAGATATGACCATATCTGATGGTCTGACTACAAAGAAATTGACACCTACTCAACCTCAACCTGAATTAGAAAAACCTGTTTGGCCTGATTTAGGAGAAGAAATGGAGGAAGCTAACTCAATGGTACAGTTAATGATGCTTGACAAAGATCATTTCCATTAGCTGAAAGAGGAGGATGATGTACTTGATAACATCATGTAGAGAAAGTATGGGCTAAGTAGTCTTCAAGATGTTCCTCGAGTCAAAAATTCTCTTCACAAACCATCCTCCTTGATCCTGATTCCTCAAGGTTTCATGCAGCCAAAGGAATTCTACATCAACTAATGCCACATGAGATTAAAATTCCTTCTCTGAATGAATCCTTTGTAATATAATTGACTAAGAAGATAGAGGTTTTCCTAGGCCATTGTTTGAATATAATCAATAAGCTTAATCAAGAACAACACTTGTCTTTGACCCAGTTGCTGCAAGACCGTAAACAATCCTTTTATTATGACTATAGGGATATGAAATAGTTAGAGACCGAGATGTGAAATCATAGTATTTAAATTAAGGAGGATAACACACCAATTAGATAGAGCCAAAGAAGAGTGAATCCTTCCCTACGAGAAATATTGAAGACTGAATTGCAGAATTTGTTAAATGTTGGTTTTATTTATCCAATATCAGATAGCCAATGGGTTTTTCCTTTAGTGATTATTCCTAAGAAAGGGGAAAATGGAGAGTTTGTGCAGATTATAGTTAGGTGAACACTTCCACTAAGAAATATCACTTTCCACTACCTTTCATTTATCATGTCCTAGATTCCCTAGTAGGGAAGAAGCACTTTTCATTCTTAGATGGGTATAGTGGTTATAACCATATAAAGATTGTCCCTGATGATAAAGAGAGGACTACATTTACATTTCTATGGGGAACCTATGCATACTCTATTTTTCCATTTGGCCTTTGCAATGCACCAACCACATTCTAGTGAGAAACCATCAGTATTTTTTTAGAAATCTCCCATGATTGCATGGAGATACACATGGATGACTTTACAAATTATCATGTTACTTATAAAGAATCCATAACTAATTTGGGAAAGGTTTTGAAGAGATGTGAAGAGAATAACCTATCTTTGAATAGTGATAAATGTTTTATGATGATTCAAGAGGGTATAGTCCTAGGACATTATATATCTCAGGTTGGTATACAAGTAGATCTTTCTAAAATAGAAGTCATCCTTAATCTACCTAGTCCAACAAAAAAGGATGATAGAAGCTTCCTAGGGCATTTTGACTACTATAGGAGGTTCATAAATAATTTTAGAAAGATGGCAGGACCATTGTATACCCTTCTCACATAAGATTCAAAATTCAATTGGAATCAAGCCTATGATGAAGTCTTCCTACAGCTAAAATGTGTTCTTACTCAAGCACCTATACTCAGAGGCCCAAATTGGTCATTTCCCTTCCACATACATAAAAATACATCAACCTATTCTATAGAGGTATATTTAGGACAAAAGGATAGTGAAATTGATAATTCCATATACTTCATAAACAAAAAACTCTGAGGCCCTTAGCTAAATTATACTATCACCAAGAAGGAAATACTAGCTATTATCTATGACCTTAATAAGTTCTTCCATTATATCACTGGATACCAGGTCTTTGTGCAAACTAATCATGCACCCATCTGGTACCTAATGAATAAGCCTTCAATAATAGGAATATTAGCAAGATGGATTTTTCTTATGCAAGAATTTGACATAACCATAGTTGATAAACCAGGAAAAGCCAACGCAGTAGAAGATTTCTTGTCTAGACCTCAAATAGATGATAACTCCAAGGCTATTGATGTAAATTTTATAAATGAGCATATGTTCTCTATCTCTACTAACACACCTTGGTATGTAGATATTTCAAATTATCTAGCTACTAACAAAATCCCTTCTTATTTCTCACCTAAGGAAAAGAGGCTACTAGTTGAGAAAAGTTTTAACTTTTCTTTGATAGTAGATTGCTTGTTTTATAAATGACCTGATCAGCTAATGAGGATATGTATGAAAGATGATGAGACTTATGAAATCCTACATGCATACCATGATGAGCCATGTATGGGTCATTTTGCAGCAAAGAAGACAACAATGAAGGTCTTAACAACAAGATACTACTGGCCTACATTATACAAGGATGTTGTTAGGGATTTTTCTTGTATGAATCACAGTGCTTGAAATAACTACTTGAACACTATGCCTTCTAATACTGATTCAGAGACAAGAAAAGCCTAATTGCTAAGGACTAGATAAGGTCCTTCTTTGTTTTTGAGCTCCACATATACTCAGGCAGGTTTTACCTCTTAAGATTGTTGTTTACACAGTATTTGTTGATGTGGACACTGATTTGCTATGTATCTTTTGTTAAACCAACTTATGAATTACCTTGCAAATAACCAAGAATAACCAGATGCAAGATATAACCATACAAACCATGGTTGTAAGCATAACAAGAACCAGTGATACAAGGACTTTCATCCTTCTTCCTTTTCTTATAGGAGGGATAACCTAATGATTCACTCTCCAAGGAATCAATAAAGTGGACACTGTCCTGCTGACATAGGTCCTTAACAAGTTCAGTTTGTTTGTTCTTAGTAACAAAAGTATGTTGATTGAATTGGTTTTGATATTTTGGAATAACTTAGACAAAGATAGATTATCA
>MU224140.1:5403743-5414761 GCA_018584345.1 Thuja plicata
ACTCTTCCAAGCATCTATAGCCTTTACTTGGTCATCATCTCCCCTTAAGGAAGGAATAAACCTATTGAAATCACTTGAAAAGAGGCTCAATTTAACCTCTATTTGGTTCAATTTTCATTTGAAGAATGAGAGAGCAATGTTGACTCTTTTAATCAAATCTTCAACTTCAGTGACTATTGGGGGAAAATTTGGTCTTATGGCTTGTAGAGATGACAATTTCTCAACTAAATTTGCCCTAGAAGACCACTTAGTGAAGTAAGGGTTCAAAATGGCAAGGTACCCCATTACCTTAGTATGCAATACTGGCAATTTATTATATGTATTGACTACAACATCATCTTTGTCTTTTAAAATCTCAATCCTATGTTGTAGTATGTCTTTCAATGCCTTCAAAGCTATTGCATTTCCCTTTTCTTCATCCACCTTTTGTTTCATAGCCTCTTCTGACTTAGGCTTATCTTCAATCTGCATTGGTGGTGGTTGTGCAGGTACATACACTACCTCAGGCTTTGCCTCCAATTCTTCTGTCAATGTCTTGATCATCTGATCCCTCTAGTACAGCTGTATGTGGCACATATCTCTGTCTTTAGATAGTGCACTTGTTTCTTCCAACAAAGTATTATACCTCTCAGAAAATTATTTGGTTTTGTCCTCATTCAATTGAACCCAGTGTGTCATAATTTGGGAGATTTCTAAGTCCCCTGTATTTTGTACAGACCACACCATCTGATTGCCCACCATATTCTCTTGAATATTTACTAACTGGGGCTTCTGGTCTTTTAGGCTGAGGCTCCACATTGCAAAAGCCTAAGATTTTGGGCTATACCCAAATCCTTTTATCATGTCTCCTACCCGGACTTCACTAGCCATTTTAAGATCTGGCTGCTTTCTGATTTGATCTATAATGAAAGCAGATGCTAAATCCCATCCCTCAGCCAATAATATCAAACTTCCTATCACCATCTTCCTGGCATCCTCGGGTGAAATGTCCTCATTCTCAGGATCATAATTTTGTAAGGCCACTAGGGATTCATCTGTTATTGTTTCTTTCCCATCAACTGGTAATTGAGATCTTATTTGCTTTGTTTTATGCCACCTTAGGAAGTCTTTAAATTCCTCTATTTTTAGAAAGCTATCATCATCTAGAAATTTTTGCTGGTGGAGCAATCTTTCATCAACACAGGCCCTGAGTGGTATTTTAACTTCATCTTTTGGGTCAGGCTGTTGTTTCTTTCCTTCTCTGATTTCTTTTCTTAGGTTATGGTCATATAACCTAGTGTGAGGTACTAAGGCCTTAGCCTTGTATTTTTTCTTACTTTGGCCCTCCACTGAAGGCTACCCTACTTCCAACTTCTGCCTCTTTGCAGCAGGTTCTTCTACATCATCTGGCTGTGTAGCAACTGTTAGATCTATAATGTGTCCTTCTTCTCCCTACAACTGTGGGATCTCAGTCATTTCTTGCTCTGAGGCTTATTGTGGTGAAGGATACATGGGAGGATGTGCATAATCACTGTCATCACCACTATCATATTCTGATTCTGAGTGTTCAGGTGTCTGAGCACCTTTTTTGTCCAGGACTATATCCAGTTGCTCTACAAGCACATAATAGTTGTCTATCATGGCCTTAATCCTATCAAAATATGGGAGGTCAGGGTAAAAACCCCTAAAGGACAACCCATTTCTTTTTATCTGTTTATCTAGCTTTAGCAACTCCTGGATTCTCAGTCTTCTTATGTGGATGTCATCTTCATCCAAGATGTTCCTTGTTGCATCTTCTTCTATGCATTCATAGTGAACATTGGTATTAGGGATGGTAGGAGTATATAATTTCCTAACCCCTACCATGAAGTCCTCTGGATCAATGTATCTATAAGGGGCTACCCCCATTCTATAATTTTTCAACCATTAACCCACTTCATCAATGGCATTCTTGCCAATTGTAAAGTTCGAAATTTTGAATTGCCTAGGGGTTATAGTCCCCTTTTTGTGCGGTGCAAAGTGCTCATTGTCTGTTAACATCAACTGCCATATGAATTCCATTGAAGCTACTCTTGTAGGCACATGATATGGTAATAAATGGGGTGGGTGAATACACCCATATACCCTGATAATGGTGTAAATCTCCTCCAAGAAGAAATCACCCCAATTGTGATTTCTAGACCAGTTTTCTTTATAATTACAGGGCCTGAGCAGTTGTATAACCTTCAAAGGGACTCTAGTCTTGCTTGTTCCCAAACTCTATACAATTGGATACACAATCCAATTCTGAAAGACATAGTAGTCACAGTCCCTAGAAGTGTAATTCCAAACCCTCACCCAAAACTGGATAGGATTTGGTGCTATTTGATAGAATCTCTGAGGAGTCAGATTATGAACATCCATGATTACAAAATTGAAGTATAAGAGAAGGTGCATTAGGACTGAATAATGCAAAAAATTAGGTTCCTTCTCCTTTGGATTCTTTATTCTTTTCTGGGTTACAATGAAATCCTGATGCATTTCATCAATTATATGTTGTATGTAGTCATAGCTGGTGCTTGAATGCACCTCTTGTAAGTCTACTACCATCATTAAGATGCCAGCATTGATTTTCTCTGCATCTCCATCTATCCCTAGCACTCTACACAGTGCATAAGCATTATACTTAATGTAGAAGTGTAGATCCTTATAAGAATATGGATTAGGCTCTTTCATAGGATCTAAGTAATTCCTCACTTCTTTCAACATGTGTTTCTTCAATAAGCCCTTAGCAATACCAGGCTCAGAACTATACCTCTTCTCTTGCTTTGTCATGTCAATTTTAGTAGACATGGCACTAAATAAGCCAAAGGCTTGCATGAATGAGTTCCTGTTTAATATTAGAAGGGCAGTGCCATCATCCCTTTTGATGGTCTTTGTCAGGGCATCATAGTGATTGGCTAGGTATAAAAATAGGTCTACATCAAGGAAGACATCAGGAACAAGCAATCTAGCCAAACCACATGTCCAAGGGTTTGATACTGGGATAAGCTTATCAGAATTTTTATAGAAGTAATTGAAAAGGGAGAAACCTGTTGTCCCCGGAGTTACAACATCTCAAATATCTTTGTATGCATCCTAGAGGACAGTTGCATTGGCCTTCTTATTCTGCGTTGAACCTGGCAGGAGACGGAGAAACTCATCAGAGAAACTTGCCTTTCCTTTCTGTTCCTCTTCACTCCCTCCACTTGTCAAAGAAACACTCATAGCTCCACTCATATTTTCAACACCTTGGATCTCTTTTTCCTAACCGATATTGAAACAAATCTATTTCTGAAATCAACTGACTGTTCTGTGCACAATTTCTTGAAATTTAGAACTCTCTGCTGAACTTTGGAGACACTGCAAGCTGAGAAATATATCTTTTTCTAAAAGATTAGAAACTTGGCTCTGAAAACTGAAAGCATGGTGAATGAGAATGAATGCACCATCAACTCCTTATAGCTATCATTCAGAGTACGTAGCTCATAATTTGGAAACATCAGTTCTGCCATTAATTCGACATGCTGTGAATTTGAACAGAAAACCTAGCCGTAGTTGCATGAAGTTGACAGGAAATTAAATTTTCAAAAATGAATCCTCGGAACAATCATATAACATTTAAAAGAGATGACATGTCACACCGTGATTCATTATTTGTCTTACATCTCAGCTACTCTTTTTGCACAGTGATCAAAATACAAGCCTGTGATTGGTTGTCGGGTGATTTACACTGTCACATCGAAAAAACTGCCGCCGCTTTTAGATTTTGTGAATCAGGCGACTGCGTGACCACATTAAATCTCTTTGTCGTGGGCCTCTGTCACTAACCATGGTTCCATCTCAAGACTTGGCGACAATGCAGTTTCTTACTTTTGGCTGACCCAAGTTACAATCTGGCGATCATGCGACCCAACTGAAATCATAGTCACGCACGGTTAACATAAAATTATCATTCATTCTAAGACCTTGCGACTAACTATTACCCTTAACCTTCTCAGTTATCTCCCTATTGCCAAATTCTTTTATTCTATTTCAAGACTATTCGACAATGCTTAGTTGCCCAATCGCAGAATCAAGTCCTGAGCATTTGATTTTACCTTAACAAGTTATAAGCACCCCCCTTTTACTTCTGACGACTGTGTGACACACCTTAATCGCTAAGTTGGGAGGAATTTTCTCTTTGGGCACTTTTCTTCTCAGACTTCACGACCATCATTTGATCCTTCATCCTACGGTCGTCGCTTAATCGCCAAATGTTCATGCCTGCCCTTAAATCTTTCTCAGACACCGCGACTGAAGGGAAATTACTTAGTCTTGCTGTCGCTGAATCCACTTCCTCCTTTTGGAAACCATGTGATAACCTTCCCTCATCCATTCACCTTATGACAGATGTCACTCAATCATTGGTTCACTTACTACATACTGGAGACTGAGTCATCATTCTTTTCTGGCGACAACCCAACTAAGCATTACTATAAACCACAGACGGTCAGTCGCGAAGTCTCCGTTAGTATTCCTTAACTATTATTTCTTTTCGAGACCACATGACTGAAGGCTTCACTTAACTATTAACTTTGACTCATTTGGCGATAAAGCCTCATGAAGGTAATCGCAAAGTCTGAAGACATTTTCATAACTGTTAAAAATATCCTGCGATCACCCGACTAAGTAGTGGGTCCCTTCTTTATAAAGCTTTATAACATAACTATCTCGTGACAACCCAACATGAAAGGAATTGCTGAGTCTCAGAAGGCCAAAGGAATATTTTGATTTTGAATGAGACCACGCGACATAAGAAAAATGCCAAGTCGGGAAGACAATTGGAATATTCGGCTGGGGTAATGCGACGAGGTGACTTAAATTAAAACACATGCCCTTAAGTGAATAGAAAAAATAACTTTGAAATAGAACACCATGACTCAGGGTTTACTTTTATTGTTTAATACTTGGATAGCCAAGGGTTTTTTAGGGTTTTTACAAATTGAGCAATGGTTTAGACTTGAAAACCTGAAACTTGACATGGGTGAGGGCATAATGAACAAGAGATAACAGAATTGAGCACATCAGAATATAGAGAGTAGGACAAGGAACCAGGAAAACTTCCAAAATAGGAAATACAACCAACAGATGCTACAAGCCAAACTAAAAAATGTGACCGCTTTTAGAGAATGGGAATGCCTACAAAATATAATGAAATGCCTTTATACCCTCAAGTAGTGGTTACCCCGTTTGACAAATGGGGTTTGGATTTTATTGGAACCATAGATCTACCATCACATGAAAATTATTACATGCTGGTATGTACTGACTATGTCACTAAATGGGTAGAAGTAAGAGAAATGAAACATGTCAGGGATAACAAAGTTGCAAAATTATTTGTATGAGGAGCTCTTCACCAGATATGGAGTTCCAAGGGAGCTAGTGACAGATTAGGGGGCATAGTTCACATCAACACTTATCACTGCACTAATGAATGAATATAACGTATGACATAGGAAGTCAAGTCCATGTCACCCCCAAGAAAATAGGCAAGAAGAGACAACTAAAAGGAAAATTGAGTCCATTCTTACAAAAATAGTTTAGTTTCACAATTTTTTTTGGGCGAATAGACTTACTGAAGTAGTTTGGGCTTACATGACCACTTGGAAGACAAAAAAATGGTTCACACACTTTGAGACATTATATGGAAAGTGATGTAGAGGCACTAAGCACTACTGCATACATCTTGAAAATAACTCCAAAACTGTCCAGTCGCTGCCCTCTGCATATACCTGTAAACAATCATTAATAACTTTTGAATGAAACCATATCTGGTAAATCCCTCCACTGAAGATGGGCATAGTTAGGTTCTCTAAAACATATAAAAAATTAAGAAATATCCAACAATGGGTTTGGGAGATATGACCCCCGTACCAACACCTGAATTTCAATATGTAGGAAATCTAAACTTTATATTGAATCTCTCTATACAGTCTATACAATATAGAATATGAAACTTAACCTCTCCAAACCTCTCATCATTTCATGTCTTCTAAGGCTTACATATACATCAAGTAACTCCCATAACTGATCCTAATCGACTGGGATTCTTCTGCATGCAAGAAATTCTATTTTTAGACTCTTCCCTCCATAAGGAATCTGACCATACATTTCAAGTCTTTAAACATCAAAACTTATTTAAATGACTTTCTAGACTCTAAGACTTTGAAATTTGTCCATGTAGGACCTTGACATAATATTATATCCATTATTATACTCTAAGACTTAACCATTAGCCTTCTAGGCCTAATATGCCACCCTATGCATTTCCCTATTACATCATTTCATGCCTTTATAGATTTAGGCTTATTACAGTAAATACAACAAATCCACAAAACTGGCTTCAAGTCAAATTACATTCATAAATTGATCTTTTAGATCATTCATCTTTTATGATCCTTCTTCATGAGTCAACCAAGTGACCCCTTTTCATGCCTTTGTCAGGGTGCCCTGCACCAAAAAGGAAACTATGATGCCCATTTATTTTGAGCATAAAAATCTAAGGACAACCTTAGAGATCAATATAGACCTTCCTACAACACAAAGGGAAAGGGTCCTACAAGTGAATGAATTAGATGAAATATGTAATTCATCCCTACAACACACTCAATTAGTTCAAATTCAAACAAAAAATTTGCATGACACTCACATCAAAACCAAAAAAAATTCTCCTAGTGACTAGGGCATTGCTATATGATTCTCACTTTCAAAAAAATTAGGGAAAGTTGAACACATGATGGCTTGGGCCATATAAAATAGAAAAGGTCTTTAAAATAGTGTAGTCCAGTGGACAACCATTGATCTTGTATGATTAATTTTTTTGGTAAATGGTCATAGGCTTTAAATTTACCATAATCCATCCACCAAAAAAGAGTTCCTGCAGTAGTTCTAGAATCAACCACAAACATCACCTCCTGCAGCTGAAGGTAAACACCTTCAACATGCAGCTCATCTCTGACATAAACATGATCTACAAATCATAATAAACATTCCTTTTCTATGGGAATAATTTTATCCATAAAATCTTTTTTCATTCCACTTCACACCACGTGTGTTTCAAATCACCCTCTACTCCACCTCAGCCCCTAAAACGGTCGTACATCTAGGCATCCATCACCACAATATGATAATATGCTAGATGCATTCAAGAATGATCCTAAAGGTACCCAACTATATTTATTTCATCTTTTATTTGTTTATTGTGACATTATTGTTTTATTATGTATATATATTTTGCATCTATTAAAAATTTCACCATGTAAATTTTAATCATGTGAGGACACATGCCATCATTTAAGTAGGGGACAAGGTCTTAATCATATACATATCATGAATTCCCACATCATAAGCCAATCGAGCTAAACACCTATTGTAAAGTGTGATGTCATATCATAATTAAGCCACATCTATTATCCAAGTTAATGTGACTATTGAGTTGTGTAAAATCTTTTTGAACTTTTTGAAAATTATATTTGCATGCTTCGTATCTTTCTTACTACCATTTTCTCATTTATTGCACATTAAACTTTGAAAATTTTCTCTGACATTATTGCCTTTGTAAAATTACAAATTTGGTATTTGTGAGGGTTTGTGTTGTGTAAATGAGAAGTTGCAGAGGGATGTTTATGAGCATTGAAGAACTCCATTATGGTAAATTTGAGCTGGGTTGCAAATAATTTTCAGAATGAAAGTTTGTAGAACAAAGTCATAGACATTCAGTATGGGAGGATAGCCTATTAGACATGAGCCTATGGATCTTACCACCTTACTCTAGGACCATTTTCTCCAACACTTTTCTAGATGTGGGTGGCTAGACAATTTTCTCAAATTGAAATGTTATTACACTGATATTGCCCAAGAAGTTTTAAGCACATTTGTCAATGATGAAGCCACGTTAAGGGGATTAAGAGTCTTGGTGACATAAGAATGAATAGTAGAAATTTCTCAAGAATTATATCCATAGGAGCATGATGCAAGAACAAATAGAGTTGTGTTCATGCACACTCATGATCATCCACTTTAGATAGACAGACAATGAACAAGAAGATTGTCATTACCCAAGCTCTACATGTAGATAAAAAAATATATAATAAGGTATTTAACTTGTGAAGGGAATTTTTCTTGTTTACACTCATTTAATTTTAATTTGTCGATTCATGTCAGGAATAAATGTCTTATGAACATTCCAAACTTCTTTTTTACTTCTCTTTCTCTGAGTGTTGAAGCGGTTAGAGAGAGAAAAACAAATTCTATCACTCATCATGGTTTGATTATAATCCTAGTTGAGAGGTCATTACAAGAAGTGTCACCTATGAGTTGGAAAGATTTTGTTTCAGCTAGAAGAATACATTTGAGAAATGTAGGATCTTTGGGTGGGGAAATTATGGAGAGAATAGATACTACTAGGGGTAACATAAAAAGAACCTTAGAAGTTTCTACTTCCACATTACTTCCTACATCTAAGTGTCCTACGACTGAATTACAAAGGGAAAATTCAACCATTGAGGAAAATTCTACTGCTAATGTTCTCTCTCTAACACAAACACTTGTTCAAATAAGGGTTGCAAAAAGGAAAGATAAGGGGAAAGAGAAAATGAATGAGAGTGCATAGGAGGCACACGAGGAAAAGACCCCCAATTCTATTACCACCAGCTCTAAAAGGAGAAAAATGTAGAAATCCCTTCTCCTACAACATGGTATTCAAAAAGGAAAACTCATAAAAGGGGTCATGTAGCCACTGCAGAAACCCCTATTATATGAAGTGTTAGGATATTGAAGAAAGAAATGGCATAGTCTGAGGTCCCAGTTAATGAAATTTTTCTAGAAACCTCAGCGTCTAACTCTATGACATCCTGGGATAAGATTCCTTTTGACAACATTTTGGAAGAAGAAAGAACACTATAAGAGAGAAGAGAGGAAAAATTAGACTTCTTCCACTCTTCTTATGAACATGAGCAACAAACATAGACAAAATAAGATATTAATATTCCTTTAAGGGATTCCTCTGATATAAGGGAGGAGACACCTGATGAGAAATCTCTGGAGGATATGTACAGACAAAAATCAAGAGAGGAAAGTTTTGTCCCACAACCATGAGAGGAAAATCAGGAAACAATGCACCCACTTTTAGTTGAAAAAGAAATGAAGAGGTTGTAAAACCTATTTTTTGTAGTTGAAAAGATGGCTACTCAGGAGGAGCCTTAGTCTCATTCACTACATCAGATGGATGATGACCAAAAAAATACAAAATAAGAGGTATTGTAAGAAGTCAGTGGATCAAGTACAAGAAATCGAGTCTATGACCACACTCTTCCTTCTTATTTAACATGCCCTTCAATTTCCTTGGATTTGTTCAAATAATTGCAATATGAACAAAGTGAATGGGACTTAGAAAGAGGTAAAATCCAAAATAAAATTGAAAAAAAAAAGCAAGAGATTGACTACTTAAGGCATAAACTTGAAACAATAACGGATATAATTCCTCAATTGATGGAATTTAGACCTCCACTAAGGGTTTATACCCTTTTCCTAAAAGTAAAACATATCTTGTTTAAACTAATGAGGATCCTTAGAGACCTTGATCCTAATATTGAAATAGATTAGGATTTCTATGATCTTTACCAAGCTTCCCCTACCTGGTTGCAAAATTTTCTTTGTGAATTTGACTTACACAATTATGCAATGCCACTTGATACTGAATATAACCCATTACTATTTTATGGAAGATATCCATCTCAAAGCTCTTATGAGCTGGGATAGAAACAAGATAAGTTCTAGTGAGAAGTTACAAAATTATAGGGATAAGGAAAGGACCATCATTATGTCTCTAAGGCCTGAAAGTAGAGATCTTTGTGTTGAAAATATATCATAGGCTAGGTGACTGAGAGGGGAGGGTGAATCAAGAACCAATTAAAATTATTCACTTTTATCCTTTATTAGATTGGCTAATCTAATTGCATGCATAGAACAGAAAAGAAATAAGCATTCATAACACTTGACACAATCATTGGTTACCCAAAAACCTTCCAAATAGAATGTAAAACTGGGGTGGGGATGGTTCCCACAAGATTTAGTAATATAGTAATAAATTTAGCCAGTTAAGGCTTAAATTTGACCACTTCTAATGGTCTTCCCTATTAGGAGCACTAAGGAATGTTAGGTCCACCTTGTGAAAGGATTTATACAATACAGTTAAGTATGCACTCTGTCAGGAGATTTGATAAGGACTGTTAGGTCCACCCGGTTAAAGGATTTTGACTGATACACCCATTAGGATGAATCAGTGAATGATCTTCTATGCAAATCTGATTTTCTAGATAAGATCCTTTGAAATAATAGTGATCACTTGAATGTGATAGATAAGTCTCTTTTGTTGCTTTATACTGTTGTAGCCTTCTAATCAATTTGCCTCTTCATATTCACATTCATATATCCATTCTTTATACTACTTACCACTACATTATTTGGATAAACAAAGTATCTTACATATCTATATCTTATCCAAATAAATTACCTCTGCAAGTTGGATACTATCATATTAAATAGTATAAAATAATATGTACTAAGTTGGCCCAATGTTGATACTTGAGTCTAGTTATCCACTCGGGTGATATATTGACATTCAGGCGACACAGTGAACTGGTAACTCTAGCACTTGGTTGAAATTGGGTGCTCAGGCTACATTGATCACTCAGAGATGGTAACTCAAGTAGCACTGGTGACTTGAGTGATATTGTTAACTTCTCGGTCGACACTACAACTGCTTAGCTTGGTCAACACTTCAAGCTGTTGGCTTGGTCAACACTGTAACCATATAAATGACTAACTATTTTGGCACTAATTGACAACATGTCTTACCATAGGGCCTACAATCTCCCCCTTTGGCATTAGTGACGAAAACACTTATCATACCAAAAACTCTGATCAAACTGATAAGTCAAAAATCCCCTTTACCATATGCTTGGGTACTTGCTTAGTTT
>MU224140.1:5414830-5432913 GCA_018584345.1 Thuja plicata
TATATATATATATATATATCTTCCTCTTCTATGTACATGTATTTCCTTGTATATAGACAAATTCTATCTTTCCCCCTTTTAAACAATTTCTAACTTTCCCCCTTATTTTTGACACAAATGCCAAAAATCATATCTACAAGGTAATACCAAAGTATGAAAGGAAATCACTATGTACCTTCAAAATTTGAGACAAAGTCTTATCCCGATTTTCTTGCAACACCTTCAGGATGTGCAACTCAATCTGAATTTCTGTAGACAACTCCATCATAAGCTCTACAACTAAAAATTTGTTATCATGGATGAGTGTCTTTGCATGAGCAATTTTTTTTTGCATGACATCCATATGAGGAAGGAGTTGGCTCTGTATAGCTGATAGGGATTCCCTTTTTCTTGCTTCTTCCCTTATTATCTCTTCCTACAGATCAATTAGATACTTGATCTTAATAAAATGTGCTAAACATGAACTTGGATCAAGTACCAACTGGTTTGCACTTGCCTTCAAATCATTGTCAATCTTTGTTAGCTTGTCCTTTATTTTCATGGTAAAGTTGGAAGTTTCACTCAACTTTACAAATAATTACACAACATTATTCATAGTGGTTTCTAGAGAGCTAATGATACTGATTAGATTTACTTGATCTTTGCAATCTTACCTGCAACATTCTCTAGAACCTTATTCTCAAATTTTCTCTCTGCCTTTTGCAGCAATTTCTCCTGACCACTAAGATCATGATTAAACTTGTGGATTTTGTCAACAAGTTGGTTTATTATAGAGTCATCCTCACTGAATTCAATCTTTAGTGAATCAAGGAATATACCTTTTATGTCTTGTAGAACTCTATTTATTTTCTTCTTAGCTCAGAGCTTCTGTTGTTTTTCTCTTTTCTTCCATAGCTCCCCAAGGATGTCCATCTAATCAGCTTTCAGGCTAGAAAGATCTCAATTTGGAACCACAATGGCTTCCTCAAGGTCAACTTCAATAGTTATTATATCCTTTTCTTTACCCTTGACCTTTGGATTAGGTTAAGGAATAATTTCCTTACCTTTTCCATTATCATCCTTGTCCTTAGTGTTTAGTTGAAGTAGGTCATTAACTTTTAATGCACCAACTTCAGAATCAACACTAACTGTAGAAACATTCATAGTGACCTTATGTGACTCAGTATAGCTTGGCCCAATAGTAGGTAGAGCCTGATTCTTAGTTCCTACTAGACTTGATGTAGACTCTGTGATATTTTCCTTGCTCAAAGATATGATATTATGAATAGGTGATTGGGGCCGAGATGCCATCACTTCCACTACTATCTATTCAACATTAGATTCTTCAATGGTCTGCACCTCAGGTAATTCTACATCTTTAACCTATACATGAGGTTCTGTACTCTATTCCTCTATCTTATTATCTCCCTTGTCAACAAAAATTTAGTTCCACACCTTTGTTGCGGTCTACACAACATCCTCTATTTTCCTTCTTAAAATTTGAAAAGTCCTAAACCTTGGAGTGTGATTACTCTCATACTTAGTCATAGCATCTTTTAGCTCTTTATTAGTCATAGTCAGTATGACTTGCTTCAAGGTTTGTTTTTTGATGTCCTTTTAAATCTGAACTACTTTGTTCTAGTGAATGGTGATTTCCTTGAGAAGGTCTTTAGTCATATTTCTTTTCAATTCAGATGGATCATACTTCCATTTTGTCATCTTCTCTACTAATGCATCCTCAATCATCTTCTACTCATCCTTGGTTCTGGTAGCATAGTTTAGTAATTTGAGACATCCCATAACACTACCTACTTTCAATTCTTCAACCTTCTTTTCAAATGTAGGCTATGGTTTCTTGAAAGTGATTGTTTCTTCTTCATCATCTTCTTTAGGCAATACCAGTTTTCTTCTAGATCTTCTGGGTTTGTTTGTAGTGAAGACAGGGGTAGAGACCTTTGGTGTATTCTTTGGGGCTATCCTCTTCTTCTTAGGAGGCTCTAATTCTACCTCTTCCTCTTCTTTCTCAGGTTCATCTTCTTCTATCTTTATGTCATCTCGTTTGCTTTCAGTGATTGAAGAAGGAGAGTCTGAAGGCTTTCCATATTTCTTTTCAAACTTCTCAATTCTCTTCCTTCCTCTCTTCAGGATTTTGGGAATCTCAATTTCCAATGATATTCTTCCCTTAGCTTCTTCATATGTACCAAAATATGGTTCTTTAGGATCAACAAGTTCATTTACAAGAGCTTCAATGATGTATCTAGTCTCATATATGTTAAACTCATATGCAAGAGGTTTCACCCATGCAACCCTAGGCTTGAATGCTTGAATGTATACTTTGTCACAATCAACTAGGAAGCATACATCATCCTTATAGTCTTCTACCAATTGTTTGGGAATTCTAAATCTATTTTGTATTTTATATTTGAAGCTTTCAAAGTAAGCATACATGATGCTTTCAAAATTATCTCCCAATTCTTCTATAAACTCATTTATCTGATAAACTATAGGCATGTCCTTCTTCCATACAATTGTGCCTTTTGAAGGGAAAAACTTCTGAACATAAAAGAATATGTAGACCAAGAGTGAACCAATCTTACATGGATTGGTCTAGGATGCCTGAATGCTCTCCATGTTTTTTCTCAGTTGGATTAGCTACAAATCAGCTAGGTCTAATGCCAAATTGTTCTTCACCACTTTGTATACCAAGTCCACAGCTGCACACAAAACACTATTTGGTCAGCTTGAACTGTATATCTTGTGTGCAATCAACAGTACCTTAGGAGGAATTTGGGAATGGGCTCCCATTGGATCTATCTCCTCTGCAATATTTGGATAAAGTTTAAACTTTGGAAGTTTGCAGACAACATTTCTCACTAACATCTTGGATCCCTTCTTGACCTTACTTCTAGATGAAGATGCCATAACACTCAGAGGATTGATGAAACTTCACTGCAATACAAGTTTTTCTATGAAATCGCTAAACACTCTTGACCACTCTATAAACTATAAATAATAACCCTTTGATTTCACCATTTATGAGAATTTCACCATTTAGTTTTCATTAAATGCTTTGTACATAGTAGCTATCATAGCTTGAGTAGTTCTCCCAGGCTTACTCAGAAGCTTGACACAAACAAACTTCACATCTTTGAAACTATATAACCTGACTTAACTTGGTTAAGCCAGAGTAAGTTATAACTGAGATCCTAACTCAATTAGAACCATAATGTGTCCTAGTGCATCAATATTCATATTTGGACTTCCTAGCATGTCTGGAACTGATGTATGATGGCTTGTATGTACAGTTCTAGTCGTCTCCTTACATCTTTATTCGGAGATGGTGGATCCACCCAATTCATTGTCTTGGATGCCATTTGATCCTTCATTGTTTAGGTCTAAATTATTAGGAGACTTCCTTACCCACTGCTGACTCATCTGAGTTTTGATTTCAGAAACTTTTACTTTTCCTTTCTCAAAACCAGTATCCACTTTTTCTCTGTTCATGTAATTCTTTCTTAGATGACTGAGTTGTTTACACACATAACATCTCTTAGTAGAATTCCTTTTTTTGAGGTGATTCTTTGCAAAATTTGCACCAATGTGACCATATTCACCACAATGACAACATCTTCTCTGTGTGTTGTAATCCCAACCAAAAATTGCTTTAGCTAATTGTTCAGCAGGGTTCCATTTCTTAGTTCTGCACTCGAAAAACTTATGACCTTGTTTGTTACAATTGAAACATTTTCCTTCAAACTTAGGTTTCTCAGTGCATTCACTTTCCCTATGTCCATTTTTTTTGCACCTATAGAGTTTTCTATTAAAATTTGACTTCCCATTGCTCCAGCACTTATTTGATGTATGCCCTATCTTGCCACAATGATTATATGTAGGTTTCTTATTCTTTTGAGCTCCTTACTATGAGGATTCACCTTTTTCTGTATAACCTAATATAGTCTATCCATGATGTCTAAATTGAGTTCACTCTATTAATTGATCCATGCTTACTTATGACTTCATCATACTTTCATTGGTTCTCTTTTCAATATTGACATCATTTTGCAGTCTTTCATTTTTAGTCCTCAAATTGATAACTTCTTGATTTGTATTATTGAGTTGATTTATCAAATCTGCTTGTAGAAGTGACATGTGATGGATTTAATTTTATTTTTATTCTAATCTTGTACTTAGAAATATTTTATCTTCTTGTGCCATTTCTCTGTCATTTTCTGCTTGGTTCTTTTGTTCCACGACTTCACATATTCTAACTGAATGAATTTCTTGTTCTCTCTTCAACTTTTTGACTTCTTCATGTAAATTGAGATTCTTTGCAAATAGGTCTTCAATGGCTACATAATATTCTTCAAAAATTCTTTCTTTGCATAAATCTTCAATTCTGTCATCTATGTAACTTTTGTCATTCATTTACATTGCTAAATCTTTTCTTCTTTTCAGGGAATGAGAGAGTTGCTCCTTGATTTTTCTGAATTGATCCATAGCCACTTGTAGATCTATCTTTTCATTTTCAATGGATTTCTCTAGTCTGTATATTTCCATTTCCTCTGATCTTTTCTCAAGCTATTAAAATTTTGATAAGAGAACCTTTTCTCTGATACCAATTGTTGGAAATATATTGTAGGCTAGGTGATTGAGAGGGGGGGGGGGGTGAATCAGGAACCAATAAAACTTATTCACTTTTATCCTTTATTAGATTGGGTAATCTAATTACGTGCATAGAAAAAAAAAAATAAGCATTCATAACACTTGACACAATATTTGGTTACCCAAAAACCTTCCAAATAGAAAGTAAAACTAGGGTGGGGATGGTACCCACAAGATTTAGTACTGCAATAATAAATTTGGTTGGTTAAGGCTTACATTTGACCACTTCTAATGGTTTGCCCTGTTAGGAGAAATAAGGACTATTAGGTCCACCTTGTGAAAGGATTTATACAATACACTTAAGTATGCACTCTATTAGGAGATTTGATAAGGACTATTAGGTCCACCCGATTAAAGGATTTTGACTGATACACCTGTTAGGATGAGCTAGTGAATGATATACTATGCAACTCTAAATTTTTGAATAGGATCCTTTGAAATAATATTGATCACCTGAATGTGATAGATAAGTCTCTATTGTTCCCTTATACTGTTGTAGCCTTTTAATCAATCTGCCTCTTCATATTCACATTCATATATCCATTCTTTATACTGCTTACTACTACATTATCTGGATAAATAAAGTATCTTACATATATATCTTATCCAAATCAATTTCCTCTACAAGTTGGCTACTATCATATTAAATAGTATAAAACAATATGTACTAAGTTGGCCCAATGGTGATACTCGAGTCCAATAATCCACTCGGGTGATATACTGACACTCGGACAACATAGTGAAATGGCACTCGGTTGACACTAGGTGCTCAGGCTTCACTGTGTTAGAATAACTGAGAGGTGAGGGGGGTGAATTAGTGGCCTCAAAAATATTCCAATAAATCAACCCAAAAAATTAGTACCACAATATTAAGTCTCTAGTTATCTTCATTCCTACAAGATGAATGCCTTCAAATAATCTTAACAAATAAATACTTCTCAGAGTTCACCTTTAAACCTTATTCTTACTATTTACTAATTAGCAGTTTTTCATTTACCAAAATATAGTAAATGACTTCGTATATACCGATCAACCAAGATTAGTTATGTGTAATGCAAAACAATAAAGTAATGACTCATAAACACATTGACACATGGATTTTTAATGTGGAAACCCTATTAAGGGAAAAACCACTTGGGACCGGAAACCCAAAACTTTCACTCTTCTAAAGTGAGCTTGGTGAAGAGCCAACCTTGTTAAAGATTACAAACAGACTATTAGGTGTGACCTTATTACAGGATTTAAATAGAATAGTTTGTCACTTGATATCGAGCATCTCTATGCCACCTTCTATGACCAAACCCAATGTAGTTTGTCAAATGGTATCTGGTATCTCATGCTATCTTCATGATTAAACTTTTTGATACTCCTTGGGATGTATCTCAATATATAAAGGATTGTTAAGTCCTACTCGGTTAAGAGACTTTTTGATCCAATGGTTAAATTGAAACAGTAAATGATCTATTCACATATACAACTATAGACTTGCAAATTTTCAGATCTATTGTAAGCTCATTATACCTTTCTGATCAATGTATTTTTTCAATACCTTTGCTCCACTTCTTTCTTCTTGGTGATGATGTGCTTCTTTGTTGGTCGGTGTCTGCAAAAATCTTTAGCTCTTTCCTCAGATTGATTGATCAGGACTGTATGAAGTTGTTCTTCATTTGTTTCTTTCCAGCATCCTCTTTCTTTATTCACTCCCCTAATTCATAATCAATTAGATTATCTCTTTATAGACATGATATCACCATTTCTCAGTTCTTGACTTTATTGTTCTTGGCGTGATCCACAATCTTAGCCAATCTTGATTTAAAAATTTACTTTAGTTTTATCCCGTAGATTTCTCCTTAACAACTGGAACAAAAAAAATTTAAATATTTTACCTATCTCTGGATTTAACTTGTCAATGAAAACAATGTTAGAAACCAGTTAGCTCTATCTTTAGCTCTTGCCAACTAAGCATTTTATCTTTTTTGAACTTCAGTTCCTTTTAATGTTTTAACTCTTTGATAGCTTTGGTCAACACTTCAGTTCTCCTCAGGTATCTCTTTTGGGGTTGTCTGTTAGTTTGGTAACACTGTAATTCTACCCATTGGTAATGCTTGTGATTCTACTCGTCAGTAATACTTTTCAGGTTTCTTGCTCAAGCATCACTGTGACTTTCTTCTTGGGTTTCTCTATAGTATTTAACACTTTGTATATAACCAATCATATTATATCAATTTGATATCATTGGCAATACAATCTATTAATTGATTTAGTGTCTTGCACTATCTTTCTACATTTTGGCAAACACCAACTTAACATCTTCAAACATTCAATTAGTTTATGGTTCATCAATTGCTCCCTTTGGCATTGATGGAAACACACTATATTATCACACTATATTATTTCTAATACAATATGAAATATATCAAGTGTATTTTATCCATCTCTCCCAAATATTTTGTTCTATAACCAATACAAATGTTTGGCTCTTGGTAAGCTCATATAGCTTAGATTTTTTTCTTGCAGAGTGTCTTCTTCAATCTTCATTTCCTTCACTGGATAGATGTAGTAGATTTTGTATTTGTTCTATGTTGTCCCTTGACTATTCCTCTCCTTGATAATCTCTTTTTCCTTTGATTGACAATAAGTCATCTTTCCCTTTGTGTGTATTCTCTTGCTCATGATACTTCTCTCCCTTTGATGGATATTTCATATGTATATATAATCTCTCTCATTTGGATCTTCTCAGTATAATCTATCCCTCTAGATAATTCTCTCTCCCTTTGAATCTCTCTCGCTGATAATGAGATAATCTCTCCCTGTGACAACAATGCAAAACAATTCTTCCATTATTTTTATAATATACTCCTTGAATTTGCCTATCCATCTACAATACAGTGACTCTGGTGTTCGGTGTAGGTATGTACCTTACTGTGTACATATGTATCTTTGCAGTCCATTTCCTTGCTTGCATCAACATGAACTATTCCGAGTATGTGTATAGGCTAATGCAATCTCCTAGTTAGCTTACTGATCGATAGAAAAGGGTTGGGCCCCTAGTCTCTATCTCAATTACTCAAATATATCTTTAGGCAGTGGCTTGGTAAATATGTCAGCTAATTGTTCCTTGGATTGAACATATTTTTGTATCACTTATTTTGCTTGCACTTGTTCTCTTAAGTAATGATACTTGATAGAAATATGCTTAGTCTTAGCATGCATGAGTGGATTCTTTGATATGTTTATTGCACTGGTATTATCACAATAGATAATCACTGGTTCAAGAATCTTTATATTCATACCTTCCAGTAATTGTTTGATCCATGCAATATTTGAGCAGTTTGTAGCAACAACTACATATTCTGCTTCTATAGTAGACTATGAGATGCATCCTTGCTTCTTGTTGATCCATGTGACAAGTATGTCACCTATGAAGAATGCTCCTCTAGTTGTTCTCTTTCAGTCATCTAGGTTTCCATCCCAATCAACATTTGTATAGACTTGAAGCTCAAATTTTCCTTCTCTTTTATACCATAATCCATAGTCCTCGGTGTTCTTTAGATACCTTAGAATTCTCATGACAATAGTCATATGTGATTCTTTGGGATTAGCAGAGAATATTGCAACTATTCCAACTGCATGTGCTATATATGGTCTGGTATGAACAACAAACATTATTTTTCCAATCATTGATCTATACAAGGTCTGATTTACCTCATTTGATTTGTCTTCTTTTGTCATCTTACATCCAGTTTGTATAGGTATTCCAACTGGCTTGGAATATTCCATCTTGAATATCTTCAACACTTCCTTGATGTATTTGGATTGAGTGAGATATATGCCTACATTGTTGAAGAATCTATAGACTAAGAAATAATTTGATCTCCCCAAACATAGACATTTAAAAATCTTTTCTCATTTCATTATCAAAGGGTTTACATAACATATCATTTCCTCCAAATATGATATCATCAACAAATATTTCAGTAATCATAATATTACCATCGGTGTCTTCTTTTAAGTATAGATTGCTATTTTCACTTGCTCTTAAAAATTCAATGGTTATGAGATAGAAGTGAAGTCTTTCATACCATGCTCTCAGTGCTTGTTTCAATCCATACAAGGCTTTATGTAGTCTACATACCATGTTTCCCTTCTAGATCAACAAGCCCTTCTGGTTGTTCAATGTATACCTCTTCTTCCAGTATTCCATTTAGGAATGCAGATTTGACATCCATCTGGTATACCTTGAGTCCTTTGAATGCAGCATAAGCAATTAAGATTCTAACTCCTTCTAGTCTAGAAATGGGTGCAAATGTTTCTCAATAATCAATACCTTCTTCTTGTGCATACCCCTTGTATATTAACCTTTCTTTGTTTCTAGTGACTTCTCCATTATCATTTAGCTTGTTTCTGAATATCGTTTTTGTACTAATGACATTTTTGTCATCTGGTCTTGGTACTAGTGTCCATGTCTTGTTCTTCTCAATTTGTTCTATTTCCTCATTCATAGCACTGACCTATTCTTCATTTTCTAGTGCAACATTAACAGATTTAGGCTCAAAATCACAAATTAAGCATCTAGTTTTAGTGACTTACTTCTAGTTCTCATTCCATCCTTCTTGTCTCCTATGATCTAATTTTGTGGATGATGTCTTCTGACATACTTGGCAATTTTTGTTTCATCTCTATGTTCATCATTCTGATCATCATCTTGACTTTCATTCTAGTCTCCATCACTTAGAATATCATCTTGCAGATTTTCCTAATTTTTTGGTAATTGCAGCGTGATGCTTGGGTGTAATGTTCTGTTGCTTAGGAGTGATACACTATTTATCGAGAAGAGTGTCAGGTTCTTTAGTGTAAAAAAACCTTTTTTAGTCTTCTAGTTCTTTTTTGCTTTCCTTATCATTCTTTTCTACAATTTCATCTATTCTTACATTTGCACTTTCAATTATCTTGTTAGAGGACTTGTTAAGACACTTATAGGCCTTTATTTTGGTGGAATACCCTAGAAAGATACCTTCTTCACTTTTGGAGTCAAGATTTCCATTTCTATCATCCTTTAAACTATAACATTGACTACCAAAATTTTTGAAGTAACTTACATTGGGTGTGTAACCATACTATAGCTCATAGGGTGTCTTCTTCATGTCCTTCTTCAGTTGTACTTTATTCAATGTGTAGATAGCAGTAGTGATAGCTTCCCTCCAGAAAGTTTGAGTGATGCTTTTCTCTATCATCAGTGTTCTTGCAAAATCAACAATTGGTCTATTTCTCCTTTCGAAAATTCCATTTTTTTGTGTTCTTGGTGTAGAAACCTATCTTTTAATTCCATGCTCATTGCAATAGTTAGTGAATTCATCTGAAATAAATTCCCCTCCTCTATATGATCTTAAGCATTTCAATTCCTTACCAATTTTTTTCTACCATAGCCTTATACCATTTAAACATCTTGAATGCTTCTAATTTATCTTTTAAGAACATAACTATCATCATTCTAGAATAGTCATCTACAAAGAAAATCAAATACCTATCACCATAGTAACTCTTTGTCCTCATAGGTCCACATAAATCAGTATGGAATAATTCTATAATTGCATTAGATGTACATGGGATTTTCTTTTGAAACTAGACTTTGTCATATTACCTTTTTGAAAATTATTGCACATGATATGCTCGGGCTTTGACATTCTTGGTAAGCCTCTTACTTTCCTTTTATTGATTATCTTTATCATGTTTTCAAAATTCACATGACATAATATTTTATGCCACAACCATATGTCTTCATTTCTATCCATTAAAAAAGTGGTGTTAATGTCATCAAGATAGAAAAGGTTACCTTTTGGGTGTTCACCAGTTCCGATCAACCTTCCTAATTCATTGAAGATCTTTTCCTTCTTATTCTCAAATTCTACTCAGTGACCTATATTATTCAGTTGTGAAACACTCAATAGATTATAATTAAGTTCTTTTACCCAGTATGCATTTTCAAATTTGATCAGGTTATTTAGCATTATGGTTCCTTTACCTTCAACTAGACAAGGTGTGTCATTACCCATTCTTACTGAACCACCATTATAGTACTCAAAAGTTTCAAACTTTTTTTTATCACCGGTCATGTGGTGAGTGCAACCACTCTCTATGATCCAGACATCATTCTTAATAAATTTAGATATGAGTGCAGTCTCTACATACCTTTCTTCTTCTTCATCTAAATCATCATTCATGGCTACAAATACCATCTCAATGTCTTCATCAGATTCATTGTCAGTATCATCAACTCTGTTCTCAGCTATGTAACAAGATTTCTTCCCTTTGTCCTTGTAGTCTTGGGTATGTCTTCTGTCATATTGTCAGTTACTTCGGTAATCTCTGTTATTACCTTGGTCAAACTTCTTTTCATATGTTTTGTCATTACTTTTGTCATCTTTTCTTCTGTTAGGACATCTTGTAGAAAAGTGTCCAACCTCTTTATAATTAAAACATAAAAGTGGTAATTTACCTTTGTATCTACCTTTGTCTCTCTGCAATATTCTTTTCGTTAGTGCTTCAATCTCATCAAGTCCTTGATCCTCATTATCAATTTCACTATTATTCCTCATAGTGTGTTTATGACTCGACTTACTTATTTTAAAAGAAGATTTGAATGTAGATTCTATAGATGGTAAGAAACTATTATAAAATTTGCTCATCTCAAATGAAATCAGTCTACCAATCAGACTATCTAGAGTAACATTATTGTGTGCAACTGCTCTCATTTCTTGTATAGAAGATACTCTAATATCATATACAAGCAATAAGATTCTTAGGATTTTACTTACCACTGTCTCTTCTTCAAGTACACCTCCAACTCCTTGGATATTATTGACTACCTCTTTGATTCAACAACTATACTAATTGATATTTCCTCCTTCTTTCATCCTTATGTCATCACACCTCCCTCTTAGGTTGTCTTCCTTGGCTCTTAGTACATTAACATCTCCTCCATGTACCAAATTTAATTTAGCCCACATTTTCTTTGTAGAGGTGCAGGTTTTGACATCTTCAAACTCAGTATCGGAGAGTGAGGAACCAAGCTCTATCATCATGCAATTATGCTCATGATTTTCTCTCAATTTCTCAAGTGTGTGAGATCATGTGGGAAACACATATTTAGTATCTAAGTATTGAACAACATCATTTCCAATACCTAATAGGTGGAGTCTTATTCATATTTTCCATGATGCAAAGTTGTCTTTGTTCAACTTGGGCACATCTCATTTTTTCACCTTGTGATCTTTTTCTTGAGTTGTTAAACTCCCTTTCTAAACATAATCTTTGATACCAATTTTTAGAATAACTAAGAGGGGGGGAGGGGGGTGAATTAATGGCCTAAAATATATTCCAATAAATCAACCCAAAAACTTAGTACCACAATATTAAGCCTCTAGTTATCTTAAGTCCTAAAAGATGAATGCCTTTAAATAATATTAACAAATAACTTCTGCTTGGAATTCATCTTTAAACCTTATTCTTATGGTTTACTGATTAGCAACCTTTCATTTACCAAAATACAGTAAATGACTTAGTGTATACCGATCAATCCAGATTAGTTATGTGTAATGAAATACACCAAAGTAATGACTCATAAACACATTGACACATAGATTTTTAACATGGAAATCCTATTAAGGGAAAAACCACTTGGGACTGGTAACCCAAAATTTTCACTCTTCTGAAGTGAGCTCGGTGAAGATCCAACCCTGTTAAAGGTTATAGATACACTGTTAGGTGTGACCTTGTTAGAGGATTTAAATAGAATAGTTTGTCACTTAATATCAGGCATATCTATGCTACCTTCTATGACCAAACCCAGTGTAGTTTGTCAAATGGTATCTAGCATCTCATGCTATCTTTATCATGATCAAACTTTTTGATACTCCTTGGGATGTCTCTCAATATAGAAAGGATTGTTAAGTCCTACTCGGTTAAGAGACTTTCTGATCCAATGGTTAAATTGAAATAGTAAATGATATGTTCACATATACAACTATAGACTTGTAGATTTTTAGATCTATTCTAAGCTCATTATACCTTTCTGATCAATGTATCTTTTCAATACCTTTTCTCCACTTCTTTCTGCTCGGTGATGTTGTGCTTCTCTATTTCTTAGTGTCTGCAAAAATATTTGGCTATTTCCTTAGCTTGATTGATCAGGACTGTATGAATTTGTTCTTCATCATTTTCTTTCTACCATCCTCTTTCATTATTCACTCCCCTAATTCATAATGAATTAGATTGTCTCTTTATAGACATGATATCACCATTTCTTAGTTCTTGAATTTCTTGTTCTTGGCGTGATCTGAAATATTATCCAATCTTGCTTTATAACTTTACTTTAGTTTTATCCCATAGATTTCTCCTTGACAACTGGAATAAAATAGCTTTAAAGCTTTCACTTATCTCTGGCTTTAATTTGTTAATGAAAACAATGTTAACAACCAATTAGGTCTATCTTTAGCTCTTGCCAGCTAAGTATTTTGTCATTTCTGAACTTCAGTTCCTTTCGTTGTTCTAACTCTTTGATAGCTTTGGTCAACACTTTAGTTCTCCTCGGGTATCTCAATTAGGGTTGTCTATCCGTCGGGTAACACTGCAATTCTGTCCATCGGTAATGCTTGTGATTCTGCTCATCGGTAATGCTTGTCAGGTTTCTTTCTCGAGCATCACTGTGACTTTCTTCTCAGGGTTCTTTGTAGTCTTTGACACTTTGTATATAACCAATTAGATTATATCAAGTTGACATCAATGACAATACAATCCATTACCTGATTTAATTTCTTACACTATCTTTCTGTATTTCGGTGATCACCAACTTAACATCTTCAAACATTCAATTAGTTTATGGTTCATCACATTAATCACTTAGAGATGGTAACTTAGGTAACACTGGTGACTCAGGTGATACTATTAACTGCTTGGTTGATACTGTAATTTCTTATCTTGGTCAACACTTCAAGATTCTGGCTCAGTCAACACTGTAACCATATAAATGACTAAGTATTTCAGCACTAATTGAAAACATGTCTTTCCATAAGGTCTAGACCTTGTACCCTTTACTTTGACTCACTCAAAATGGTGTATCAGTTACTAGGTGATCACCATAGGAAAATGGTTATTTCCTTTAGGGAACAAGTGTACATGGATTTTGAAAGTATTCCCTTTCATGAAGGACAAAGAGAAACATCAGCCTTGAATCAAAGGTGGGAAAGGCTACTCATGAGTCTGAAAAAATAAAAAAAATCACAATATGAATAATTTTTGAGATACAATGCAGAGAGATCCTAGGTATATATAGCTAGGCAGACAAAATAGGATGAAACACTGGCTCCCTTTAACATTTCAACCATCTAATTTAATAAGGCCACTGTATAGTTAGACTGATGCAGAACTTGATGAGAGTACAAAAAATGAAAGATGGGACAAGCTAGAGTGCAACAAAGGATTCTACTGGAGTATTGGAAAATGAAAAATCACTAGAGAGATGAGCATTGGTGATTTCTAGGTGAATGCAAGAATTAAGAGCTTTACAGTGCTGGAGGATCAACACTAGTCTAAGTAGGGGGAAATGATAGGATGATAATTTGTCCATATTATTGAAAATACTTGTTGTGTTTTGTCTAGTTTTTCTACAGGATTATTCCTCTATATATTCCCTAGACTTGTCTTCATTTACCTAGGTCAGTTTCATTGGTATGCAACCAAAAGACATAATTTTCATGGTTGAAATTAATAATTTTATAATATTATGCAATTTACTTATATGGTAATGCTATTATGTTTCAATTGATATTTAATCATGTGATGAATGAATATATGTTGCATATTGGATATGTACTATTCTTGTTAACATTATGATGTAGATTAGATGACTAAGGGAGAATGACCAACATGGCATCTAAGTGGTTAGCCATGAAGAATCATTCCTTCTTCTTAAGAAGAAGTGATTGGAGCAATTCAAAGATAAAGGTGGTGACAAACAAGAAAGGATGAAGTCAAGAGGGATGTTCTTAAATATAAGAAAATCTAGGATATTGGATACTAAATTTGTTCTTCCTTTTGTTGAGCAAGTTTTTTGGTTCCTTATTTCTAGGATTCAATAATGTAAATCCACCTATTTATATAGTGTGATTGGTTAGATAGTAGTTAAGTTCTCTTATAAATAAGAAGTTACTCTCTTGTGGAAGAAAGCTAGAAGAGAGTAAATTTGTAATAGTATATTTATTTTTATCTAAGTTCAGTTGTTCAGTACTATTTATGTTATATGAATAAAATGATGGAATTTTTAAGCTTAAGAGTTTGTAACTGAGTTCTGGACTTACTTAGTCAAGGTGGCCCACTTGGTGAGTAGCCCCTCTAACACCCCAAAATTGGCATCTTGCAACCCTAACCAATTTTGTTGCATTTTTCACTCTTCTAGATTATCAAAGTCCTATTGTACTAGGCAATTCTAAATTTTAACTGACTCTACTCGACCTGAGTGTCAAATGCAGAAAATCTTAAATCTGCATTAATCATACATTATATTTAATTCCTAAATATCTATTGGCTAAACAAACCTTATGATCAAATTAATTTAATTAAATTCCTAGCACTTTAATTAAATTAAATTCACCCTCTTTAGCTAAGACACATGAAAAAGGAATTAAACAATATTTAATTATTAAATAAATAACCTCATTTCAATAATTGAATTTAATTATTCAGATAATTGAGAAAAACCTATTTATGAGGTCATATTTATTTAATTAATTGGATATTCTCTCAAAAATCTTATCTCTGTTCAGAAATAGAATCTTTGAATTAATTGTGCTTTAAAGAGAAAGAAAATAATTAAAATCAAATAAAACAGAATTAAATCAAAGAAAGAAAATAGTTAAAGCAAAGGGAAAATAATTTATTGTTTTCTTTCAAATAAAGCTTTCTAATTTAAATTGGCTTTTCTATTTGTTTTATTTCAAAGATGAAACTTTCTATTCTGATCATCTCTGAGTCTATAAAAGAACTCTCATTCCTCATTCAAAACCCCACTTACTTCCTGAATTTCTGATCATATGCATTGTTAGAATACTGAATTATTGTCACATTTCTTAATATCTCATATAGAATAATTTCATATTGCAATAGAATAGATTCAATTTCTAGAATAATTGCATTGAAAATCATGTCTTAGATTATCTTACATCTCTCACTTCTTAGAATAATCTTGCATTGTATTGCATTTATGGAGATAAATCCATCATTCCTAGATTGGTCTATGGTTGTGAGACTCTCATTCTGAGAGAAATTTTGAAAACCCCATCTAGATAGAAGGCAATAGGTCGAAACATGCAGGCAGACAGGATGAATAATCTCATATTCAGTCTTGTGTGTACCTGGTGAAAAAGGACTATGTTGAAGTGTATGGTGAGTTAACAAGGCCAAATTTACCACATACATTTCTGGCACCCACCGTGGGGTAGAACATCTATTTGTGTCATCACATTTGAATTAATTTTGAAAATCTTGGGATCATGTTTGTACTCTGATTTTGCAGGTAAAACAACGCATTTCATCTTTGTTTTAGCGTGGAGCAAGTTCAAAAATTTCTTCTATCTTCTGTCTATTATTCTCTTAGTATTTTTGAAGCTCTCATTTTGAGCCAAATATGACTACACCATTGCGTCCAAAGCATCGTTTCGGTTGAAAATGACTATAAACATGCCTATACATGTCAAAAGTTGAATCTGTGGCAAAAATATTTTGCCCAAAGAGGCCGTACAACTTGTTGCATGAAAATCGAGACAGATTTCATATTTTCTTGCACGCAGCCTGAGGTAGATTTTTGAAAAAAATCTGAAAAATAAAATAAAATAAAAAATAAAAAATAAAAAATAAAAAAAATGAAAAAAAATCAGATTTTTTTCACAATGTTAAATTTGACAGCCATCAAACCATCATTCCCCATGACCTTTTATGATAGCCATGAAACCGTCATATTTAATCTCACAGGTTGATTACGTCAGCAGGGTTTGAAAAATTTTTTAGCCTTCACCATTGAGCTTTTTGAATTTGCAGTCTGACTTTAAACGATCATATCTTGCTCATTTTAGGTCCAAATTGAGTGCAATTTTTTTTGAGTTTGGGTAGAATTGTCTGAAGATTTCAGGGTTGTTCTTAGTTTCTGGATTTTAGTCATAGATTTATCATAAATTGCAGGTTTTCATCACTATACCTGTCTAATCCTCTATTTTGCAGCTTTTGAAGCCTCGTACGGGCTCATACGGTAACATTTTTTTGTGAATTTTTTTTTGAAAGTACGTGATTTTCTATCTACTTTTTGAATATGTAATCAGTTTTCTGATTTGAAGATTTTGATAATGTGGACTAATCTTTGGCTTTGATTTTCATGTGATTATCTTTTGCATACAACCTAACAGTGGTTTGCAGGATGCTGAGATAAAGAAAAGCCATCATAAAACTTCTAACACATTTATTGTAGGATGTTGAAATGAAGAAAGGCATTACAAAATACTAATGGGTTTATTGCAGGATGTTTGTCGAAGACCTTGGATGTTTTCACAACTTCTTATATCTATTTTTTGGTAGTTAAAACACACTTCGGTTGGTGCTTAAAATGAATCATTGTCTTGCGCAATTGAAGTGTTTTTTAGATTGTAATCCTAAGAACTACATGAACGTATTATCTCCCCTCACCTTTATGGATCTTGGGTGTAAGAGAAATTCATGTGATTCTTCTAGAGTGGCTACCTCCCAAGAGCTTTGGTAGAGCCAGTGAGAGTGGATGCCCAACCGGTAACAGGCTAAAGCCAAGCCCTTCCAAACCGGTATACAAAAAATGCTATTTTGATTAGTGTCACAATAGATAGGTGTGAATTCGTTGTGGCAACCAAAATCTCCTCTAGTACCCTAGTGGTGCGTTAAAGTCCTAACATCGTTAAGGTGAAAGCCTTACTTTGAACAGATTGAGAGAGCCCCCTTTATTGGGAAAATGAATTGATCACAACCAGCTGAACGGATGTCCTTACTACAAACTGTTGTTCTAGTTTGCAAAAACCCTCTATCTGTTGGCACACAAGGTCAGAGACCGACTAAGACACCCCACATTTTTACAGCTTTTAGTAGAGATAACAGCCCTTTGGGAATCAATTCCTTTGGGGTTCGAAGCTTGGTATGCCTGAGAAGTGAGTGCATATGTAAGGAGGAGCCCGTGCTTGCAAGCTTCTAAGTTATCCGCTAAGAGTAAGCGTAGTTAAACTTCGGTTCAAGTGGGGATTCAACAGATTGTGATGTTCTTGTTCTGGTACTACAAACATTCTGTTTAATGTGTTTTGTGTGGGTGTATCATTTGAACAATCAAAACTATCATCAAAACACACAAACTGTCAATCTTGAACATGTCCAAAACA
>MU224140.1:5474562-5497096 GCA_018584345.1 Thuja plicata
TATATATATATATATATATATATTGTTATATCAGTTATATATATATAGTGTTTAAATATATATTGTATATTTTGATTATATACATATATATTGGATTCATATAAGAAAATTTTAAAAGACATAAATCAGATCCAAATTAACATTGATCATGACTCTTCGATCGATATTTGAATATATAAATAGTTGATAGAGAATCATGTCTAGTTTAGGAAGGACCCATCCTATATAAGACAAGTGACAACGTATGGTTTCAGGGAAGAGACATCCTGTATAAGACAAGTGACAATGTCTGGTTTTAGGAAGGACATATCATTTATAAGATAAGTGATAATTAGTTGTTTGAGTAATAGATAGAATGATTGAGTGATTTGAAATTTTTTATGACTGACTAATTTGATTGATAGAAGAAATGTTAGTGAGAGGTGAAGACTTAATTAGTTGCAATCAGGATAAGTTATAATTCTGAGTCATTGTCGAATATATTCAATGATATCATCATCACACCTTATTTGAAAAGAAAGAGATACAAAAGCACCCAAATATTTACCATTTGGATACAACTACAATTTCTATTTCAACAAGAAAATAGAAAAAAAGGAATGTTTTCATTCCATCTTAGTGTTATCTCATACTTGAGTGTGTGTGGCTTCCAGATGCATGACAATACTTATCATATTCACCCTACATCATCCTTACCCCTAGAATTGTACCAAAAAATTCTATAAATAGAAAACAAAGAAAATAAGGATGTGAACCATCTTGACCACTCTCACCACTCAATGGTATCCTTGAGGAGCATAGGAACACAATCATGAAAGATAAATTGATAATGGACTAACCTAACTGAGTTTGTCAACATCCTTAATGATAATTGTTTGGATTGATTTGATGTTTGATTGGATGCAGATGTGCCTGGTTTCTAGAATGGACTACCCATATAAGACTGATCTGTCTAGTTTTGAGAGTATCCATCACTATATAATACTGTTGGAATAACATAGGAAAGTTATTTACTTAGAGGGGAGGGGTGAATCAATACCCTTAAAATATATTAACCATATAATGCTGATCATTTACCGAGTTGAATACATTGCATAAAATGAACATAAAGTAAATAACTCAAATCATGAAATATACAACACATAACACAAATATTTTTGGTCATGCAGAAATCCTTTGTTAGAGGAAAAAAATATGGTGGGGATGACACCCACAATCCTTCACTACTACACTATAAAGGTTGCTCGGTTAGAGCTACAATTTAACTACTTTTGATAGATTACCCTGTTAGGAGTACTAGAATCAGTTAAGAGTAGAAAATACTTATTTAGTCTACCTTGCTAAGGGATTTTACAATATCTAGTCTAACAGATCTACCTGATCAAAGGATTTACAAAATATAAAGACCTATTATGGCCAACCCACAAATGGAATTTGTACTTCTTTGTTTACAAAAAAATTTAGTACAAAATGTCTGATAGAAATGCATCAAACAAATGTTGTCCAGACTCATTGTGCTCAATAACTCTGTTACCTTATTCATCACTCAGTGGCTTAGTATTCTAAGATTCTCTTCATTCTGCATATGTCTCCTTTTCTTCTCTTCTCAACAAATTCATCAACTCTTCAACTTTAATACCAACAAAAACAACATTATCATCATCAACGTGAACTTTCTCATTCTTTAAACTAATCTCTTATACAATTTCTAGGTGGTTAACTAACTTAGGCAATTAACCAGATCTGGGGCAATATGAATCAATGGTAGAGATTAAGCAGTTAAGGTTTGGTTACATCTCCAATGTCATATACCTTCTAAAACTTTATTGGTGGACCAAACTCACGATCCTGTTCAATCATGCGTTTGGAGTTCCAATGACTCAACTAACACTTACCTTGAATTCTCAGCAATGCTTCCTACTCGGTGTCCAAATCTAGTGTATCTAAATTCAAATGAAATGTCATCTCTGGAATACTCAGTAAGATGCTTGTACTTACTCAGTAATTCTGTACTCTCTTCTTGACATCTATGAGTTCTCGATAACTATCTTTTCATGATTTAGTATATGTAGCTCACTTGGTTCTTGCTAACTACTCGGTACTTGATAACAACTCGGTGCTCGGTGGCTATCTCGGTTTCCTTTACCAACCGTGTCTCCTTCATTATATGACTTCCCTATTTGTAGAAAAATAATGAAAAAAATATATTTAGTAGTAACAATCTCCCCCTTTGACATTAGTTTGGCATTTTGAATAAAAAACTTCAAAGTCATCAAAATTTTCAAAACTTCAAAAAAGTTATGACTCCCCCTTTGATAACGCTCCTCAAAATTTTAATACTTATATCTCTCTTATATACACATATCTTATCTCCCTTATGTATATCCCCCTTTTTTTGTACATAAATTTTAGTACTTATATATCCCTTATGTATATCCCCCTTTTTTTGATAAACATGTCAAAATAATACTTACTTATTCTGATCTTTTGGAGATATCTTGTCAAAAAGGTATTTCAAATTAGCCTTTGCATCAACTAGGGATACTTCCCATGTGTCCTTTAGTATTTTCATAACAATAATCTATGTAGAAACATCAACTTACATACCAGTAATAATGTCCAATGAACTACAATCGAGAGAAGCAACTAAATCATTGGCTTTCTTCAAATGGTTTTACATTGACTCCATGTGGGGAATAAGTATTTCTTGCAGCTCCAAGAGTTCTACCCTTAGTGTGCATTCTACATTTATTATCTCTTGTTGCCTTCCCATTAACTATTTAATCTTTGAGTAATAGGCCTATAGAGATCCAAGCTCATTTGATATTTTCTTCAGCTATTTGGTAAACTCTTATTTAATGGATTCCTCTTTCTCCTTGATATCCTTAAGGAATTGTGAAATGGAACAAAATTGCTGAAATGGAAAAATAATATCAGACAACTTGTTTTCTATATCAATACATGCTTTAGAAAGAGATACCTTTTCTAGTGCAATGTTCTTCAAAATTTCTTCTAACTATTTTTGTTGCATGCTCTTCTGATGAATTTTCATCATGCACTCAGTTGTGTCTTTGTTCAGTTCTCGCACTTGGTGAATTAAGTTTTCCACTTGATTAAGAAGAATTTCCTACTCATTTATAGTAGCATCTGATAAAATCTCCTATAGTACTTATTTGACATCTTTCTATACAATGTTTTCTTTCTTCTTCTAAAATATTTTATTTTGGATGGCCTTAAGTCTCACACTTTCTGCATACTCTTTCATTTCATCAGGGTCCATATTAGATATGTCAATTTGAGATAATAGGATTGGTTGGCTCATATTTACATGTTTCCTCTTCTTTGATTTCTTCTTCTTGATCAACATAATTTTAGTAGTGGACAATTTTAATTCATCAGATGTGGTCTCTGTAGCATCAAATACACTTTCTAGTTTCATTTCTGCTACTTATCTTTGATAGGGCATATCAAAGCCATGCTATGGAAGCCCTAGGACATGCTCTTGCTAGGATATTTTCCATGTTTTCATCATGCTTATTATGCTTTTCCAGATACATTTACTTATATTTTTTGTTATGTGGCATGATGCCATCGAACCTATTTTGTGATTTGAAATACTTAAACATGCTACGCCTGGATGAAGATACTAGATTACTTATTTTGGAAATATAGTTATCTTTTTAAAATAAATTTGTTTTTTAAACATGAATGATGAATGTCTATCTTGATGTCTATTATCATAAATGTCTCTAATATTTGGAGTGCAGTGCATCAAACTAGCAACGATTACCTTGACCAGGTAGACCGCGTCCATGTTCTAGATGCTCAACCCAGTCTTACAATAGGTGCATACGGGGAAGCCTCAGGTGCAACGTAGATGGATTCAGGATGATCAAGGTGGCAGAAAACAAGAAAGGACCAAGCATCATAATAAATTATCTGAGGAAATCTAGGGAAGACTGGGAAGTTGGATTTGTTGTCAAAAGCATTTCCTTCCTCTTTCATGGATCGATTCAATCTCCAGTTTTATAGTTTCCTTTCATGTTTAGTAGGGCTATAATAAAAGCTCCGCCTATCTTTATGGTGTGACTAGATAGTAGTCAGATGTTTTTATTTAAATAAATCCCCACTCCTGCGTGAGAAGGAGGGTGTTATCAGTTATAGTTTACATTCTATTTTCTTTATAGTTGAATTTGTAATACATTTTTTATCAATAGCGAATGAAATTTTAAATCTACAGTTCAACATAATTAAGTTTGGATACTCACTCAAGGGGGCCCACTTGGTGAGGAATCTAGGTTAGCTAGATAGGATCATTTGCATATATTTTAAGTTTCCTGCATCTTGGTTTTATAACTCTGGTGTTAATACCATTCCTGCAGCCAAAAGCCACAGGGTAGTCCAGAACTTCTTGTAGCAAAAGAAGTAGAGCTCTTCAAATACTATGATTATGTTTTCCAATATTTTCAAGTTATAGTGTTCCTTCAAGAGATTTGACTTCTGCATTTCTCTTCCATTAAGCATTCTTTGCAACTTTAAATATTTTCTTCTCAAAATTAATTTACTTCCTGCAGCCATAGAATAATTTCCCTTCAAAAGAAATTTGTTTCCTATAGCCATAGCGTGGTCTAAGTTAAAATACTTGGTGCATATACTTTGCTGACCCGTTTCAAGTAACACATCCCTAGGTTGATAAATTAAATGAGTTTCTAAAAAGGAGGATAGTTGCTCACTCGGATGTCCAATCCCCGAGTTATGGTACTTGCCTAGTATTTGATACCTTAAATAGAACCAACCAGTCTTTACCTTTAGTTACCGATGACTTCTTTTTATTTTTGTCTTGCTTTTCTTCGGTCTTTTCTTTTCACTTGTGTTCTGTCTTTTCCTCTTTCTTTTGTTCTATCTTTTCTTCTTCCTTCTATTTTTCCTATCTGTCCTCAGTCTTGTCCTTTTCTTGATCCTTAGGAAGTTTACTGACTTTCTCTTTTTGTAGTGTGGTTTTCTCAAAAGAAGGTGCCTTGGTGTTCTATTCTATGTTGGGCTCAGTGGCCTTAGGATCCTTTTTTATCGTTATTCTTTTTCTTTAGGCAGATCAATTCCTTTCTCCTTAGTATTAGTTGTAACATTAGACATTCCAATATCAAAATCCAAATGTTCATTGACTTGTTCTAGAAATTCCTCTAATAGTTTTACATTGACAAAATAAATAGTATCTATGGGTATGTGGAGGATCATGGTATGCCAAACTAGACCTTAAGTGGCAATGAAAATTTAGAAAATCAGGGTTAGGAAGGTTGACTTAAAATTTTGGACAAGTTATCAATATTATATCAAAAATGTATAAGAAGAGAATTTGTAGCAAATTGAATCTAGTTTCTAAGCTACTATCCCTTCTTAAAAAAAATATTCTATATGGTGAAATTTTAAATTTCAATGCAGTAGTATGCAAATTTCAGGAAAAAGATAAGAAGAAGGTGTATGTTTGACCACCTTAAACACAATCAAATGATAATTTTTTTTTAAAAGATTCTAGATATAAGTAGTAGACTCATGTTCGGATGTGACATATTTTTTTGTAATATTTTTCTAGGTAATTAATTAATTATTATTTTTCAACTACAACTTTTGTAGAATATAAAACATCTCGTGTCTGACCACCTTAACTTAGTCTAAAATTCATCAAATTCAATTTTTTTAGTTTTTAATTATAGTAGGAAAATCATAGAATGTGAATCATATTTTGGATTTCAAAAATGTTATACCGTTTGAAAGTTATAGTTATTTTTCAATCAGTCTATCAATCAAGACTAAAAAGATAAGAAGTAGGCGTATGTCTGACCACCTTAAATGCAATCAAATGATAATAAATTTTTTACTAGATTCTAGATGTAAGTAGTAGATTAATGTCTAGATGTGATGCATATTTTTTTGTAATTTGTTTCCAAGTAAATAATTAAATATGATTTTTCTTCTACAACTTTTCCTAAATATAGAAATTCTCATGTCTGACCACCTTAACTTAGTCTAAACTTGATCAAATTGATTTATTTTTTCTTGTAGTAGGCAAAGCATAGAATGTGACACATGTTTCAGATTTAAAAAATGATATACCATTTGAAAGTTATAGTTATTTTTCAACCAATCTACCAATTAGGACTTCTTTTTCACATCGCCACTTTTGGGCATACCATCATCCCGCACTTACCACCATTTGTTCAGTCTCTGTTTCCTTTGCTTTCATTAAATCTTCATATTCGGTAATTTCGGTGGCACGGTATTTCTTTGTAATATCTTCAATCAATATAACCCTTGGTGGAATCTATTTTAGGGCTCATGTCTTATTGGGTTCTTCTGCTATCATTGGAGATACTTTATACTTAGGGTTCACGGGTTCAACATTCTTCACAACCACTGGATTCTTAAGTTTAGGTGCCATTCTTTCCAATTTCTCTACTAGATTCACTTAGGGTTTCAATTTTCTCAGATCGGTTGGATAAATAGAACTAGGGAAACACTAAATGATATTCATATGTACTCAAATGATCTTGTAATAAATTATAATAGTTTAGGAATACCTTTGTCAATCGCTTGAAATTGCTTGAAGACTTAATTTTGCAACTTTTCTTACAATGCTCTAGAAAACAATAAGTAAGAATGATAGATGATGTGGTCTATTTATAGATTTTTCTAGGTTTAGGGTTTCCAATAGTCATAAAGCAACAATTAATGCTTAATCAACTTACTTGACCGTTTACCTTTACTATTTCCTTTTACCAAATGATACAATCATTATAATTCCTTTCACCGAATAAGTATGAAACATAGAATCAACAATATGTATCCAAATGCATCTAAGTATGCAAATATGGATTTCTACATACTGATTAAGATTTGAAATTTAACTTTCATTTCCTATACATACCTTATAATTTATTAGGCAGAGTTGGTTGCACCCGATCTAGAGGATGTTGTGCCTTCAACTATCCTCAATGATGTTCCATCATCTATAGTATTTCTTTTCCATGTCATATTCATCTTCTCTCTCATATCTTCAACATTTACTTTCAATTTCTCAGATGTCTCTTCTTTGGAAGGAGCTTTGCCTTGGTACCTGTAGTCTTTGGCAAGGTGACCTAGCTTGTGAAAATGGAAGCATGCCATGTTGGGGTTTCTCCAAGATCTTCTATTGTTCTTGCCATGTAGAAACATGCAGTTTGCAGAAATATGTCCATACCTTCCATAGACTAAACTTGATATCCTTGTATTTTAGTCCCATGGTATAGATGTACTCTGCTGGTTGCTTGGCTTATTCTATCAGTTTGATACCCATTTTTCATTTCTCTTTTGTGACCTGCATTCTTCAGTTTTGTGACCATACTTTTTGCAAGTACTACAATAGCCATAAAACTTTTGCTTCCTTGTGTTGTTTACAAATTTTGATTTGCATTCAAGTTCTTGGTGCCCATAATTATTGTAGTTATAACAATATCCATCAAACTTAGGTGAACTCGGTGACTTACCCCTTTTGCTTTTGCATATATTTTTAGTATGTCCAAGTTTCCCATAGTGGTATCAACTAGGTTTGTTTGACTTTGATGGGGCAGAAGTTTCTTGATTGTCAGCATGATTAGATGGTTCTCCTTTCTCAGTAGTGCCCTTACTATTGAATCCAAGTCCAATTTTGTCTCTCATTTTTTTTTGACTTTTAATCTATGCATCCAGTAACCTCATTGCTTCTTCATTTTCTCTTTAGTACCTCATTGGCTTCTTTTTCAAATTTTAGTTCACTCGCCAATCTTTCAACTTCACACTTTAGTGCTTGATTCTCAAATTATTTCTCATCTATTCTAGTTTCATATTTTTTTATGTTCTTCAACTAATTTCATCGCATTGTCAACTTCTCCCTTGGAGTCAAGTATCCCATTCTTTCTTATTGCTTTTTCTTCTTGATCTTTCTTTGCTGAGTTCAGTTTCTTAGTGAGTGTCTTGTTCTTTTCCATGAGTTCTGCAATGATTGATTCAGCTTCAACATTCAAAATACCTTTAGATGTTGTCTCAAGAGTATCAAAATTATCTTGTGTGGATTTTAGTTTTCTACATAATTGCTTTCTCACTTTCAAGGACATTTCTAACTTTCTTTTTAGATCTTCAATCACCTCTTGTGCATTCTCTAATTCAAACTCAAGACTCTCAATTTTATTAGAGTTCTTGTGACTTTCCATAGCCATGATCTTTACTCTCAGGTGGTTAAACCCTTTTCTCAAGAGGCAAGCTCTGATACCAATTGTTGGAATAAATTAGGAAAATTATATACTGAGAGGGGAGGGGTGAATCAGTACCCTTAAAAATTTTTAACCATACAATGTTGATCACTTACCAAGTTGAATACATTGCATAAAATAAACATAAAGTAAATAACTCAAATCATGAAATATGCAACACATAACACAAATATTTTTGGTCATGTAAAAATCCTTTGTTAGAGGAAAAAAATTGCAATGGTGATGAGACCCACAATCCTTCACTACTATAGTATAAAGGTTTCTCAGTTAGAGATACAATTTAGCTGCTTCTGATAGCTTACCCTGTTAGGAGTATTATACTTGGTTAAGAGTACAAAAGAATTGTTTAGTCTACCTTATTAAAGGATTTTACAATATCTAGTCTAAGAGATGTACCCAGTTAAAGGATTTACAAAATATAAAGACCTATTAGGGCCTACCCACAAATGGGATTTGTACTTCTCTATTTACAACAAAATTTAGTACAAAATGTTTGATAGAAATGCATCAATCAAATGTTGTCCAAACTCATTGTGGTCAATAACTCTGTTACCCTATTCTACACTCAGTAGCTTAGTATTATAAGGTCTGCTTCATTCTGCATGTCTCCTTTGCTTCTCTTCTCAACAACTTCATCAAATCTTCAACTTTAATACCACCAACAAAAACATCATAATCATCAACATCAACTTTCTCATTCTTCAAACTGATCTCGTTTACAATTTCCAGGTGGTTAACTATGACTTGGGCAGTTAACCAGATCTAGGGAAACATGAATCAATGGTAGAGATTAAGTAGTTAAGTTTTGGTTACATCTCCAGTGTCGTATACCTTCTGAAAATTTATTGGTAGACTAGTGTTCAATCATGTGTTTGGAGTCCCAATGACTCAACTAACACTTACCTTGAATTCTGTGCAATGCTTCCTTCTCAGTTTCCAAATCCAATGTATCTAAATTCTTGTGAAACATCAGCTCTAGAATACTCGGTAACATGCTTGTGATTACTCGATAACTCTATACTCTCTTCTTGGTGTCTATCAGTGCCCAGTAACTGTCTTTACATGACTCGGTATATGTAGCTTGTTCGGTGCTTGATAACTTCCCTATACTTGATAACTTCTTGGTGCTCGGTGGCTATCTCGGTTGCCTTTACCAATTGTGTCTCCTTCATTATATGAATTCCCTATATGACTTTGTAAAAAACTAATGACAACAAAATATCTTTAGGAGTAACAAAGACAGTTGATTGATTTATTAATTTTATTGATCCGATTGATGATAGATTGGATCATCGATAAAGGCAGATCATATGAGTCAATTGCCAATTTATGAAGTTCATTGTTTTAATTTAAGTTTTGATGTCTATTAATAGTTTTTTCTTGTCATGACACAGATGATTTTATTGCAAGGATTTTTGATATGTGTGTTATTTTTGGTTAGTTTCTTCAGGATATTTTCTACAAATGTTTTTGGTCCATCGTAGGATTCTTATGTTTGAGGTCGAGGTATGTGCGGCGTATCACATAGATGAAGGCCCTTATCACAAAGACCCCCAACATAGTCACCTTTGGATGAATGTTCTTAGGTTTTTCATTTTTTTAAAGATTATTTTAGGATCTTATAAGATATTTTTGATCATTTTTCAAGACTTTATGCATTTTTTCAAGATATTTTATGATTTAAAAAAAAAATTTCTAGGACATTTTCTCTTTAGGGATTTTTTAAGGACATTTTCTCTTTTTAGGGATTTTTTAGGACTGTTTTCTCTTTTTAGGGATTTTTTCAGGAGATTATTTAATTTTTAGATTTTTTATGACCTTTTGTGATTTTAAGGATTTTTAAGGACATTTTGCTCTTTTTATTGATTTTTGCAAGACTTTATTTGATTTTAGGTCTTTTTCAGGACTTTTGGACTGCCGCTAGTGTCTAGCAAGGTAAGGAATTTATGTATTGATGGATGGACTGGTAGATGGATGCTGGCTAAAGGTTGCTTATTATGGAAATGGAGTAGTTTGGGTGCCAAGGACTATCCAAGAAATGGGATAACATGTCATTACCAAGATAAGGGAATGAAAAGATATGGTAATGATACATTTTGTACTGGATGATATGTGATGCATATAAAAGGACATGTCAAGAGGATTTTTGAATTTTTTTTTTGCATTTTTATGCCCTTATTTTATGTCAAGACCAGAAGAGGGATTTGGATACGATAATGATATGATAAGGAAGATCAATAATGGAAAAGGGGAAGGAATATGGATTGAAGTTTGTGATAAGATAGAAAATATGGACCAAAGGGATGTGGATAGGATAAGGGATATGGACCAAAGGGATGTGGATACCATGAATCATATAGGACATATGATGCTTCTAGGGAGATCCATCGCCTTGTCAAGATCAACGTTGGAAATAAAGAATATGGGTGCTGATAAGATAAGTGATATGAGAGATATAGAATAATAGACTAAATGAAAGGGATGTGATATGATAGGAAAATATGGATGAAACTTGCCCCCAAGTATGTAATGAAAGAATTTCATAGATTACGCATAATACCTCTTTGCCAAGTTTTCATCATGGTACTTGCTCAAAGTGATTTTTTCCAAGTTTTCACAAGTTGATGAATTATTTTTCTCTTTTTTTGTGTGTTACCAAGACACCTGTTTGCCAGGTGTTGATCAAGGCAACTATTTTTTTTCATTTTTCTTGTTTTTATTTTATTTTTTTGACACTTTTTTGACCTTTTAGGAAGATAATATGACATGACATGGATGAAGGACTCAAGCATCTTTCTCTTTATATGGTTCTGTATCATCTTAAAATGGAAGCACTTCCATAATAAGAATGTTTATCCCTCCTTAGGGGATGTTTTTGGCCACCATCATACTGTCCCCTCATTTGTGCATCCTCTCCTACTTATCTACCTATTTAGGACCCTGATTGGGCATCTTCGGGCACCTTCTATCCCACCTGGCACTTTTTCCAGGGGTTCTAATTCCCTGGGTCAAGGTCAACCTCAACCTTGACCTAGGTCAGGGTCAAAATTGACCTTGACCTAGGTCAGGGTCAACCTCGACCTTGACTTGGGCCCCCCTTCCAAATCTGGAAGCTTGTCAGCTTCCGGAGGTCATCATAAAATTCATTTTCCCGCTTCTAGGTCGGCTGTTTTGGGTTCCAAAGTGGAAAATCCTAGATTGTATTTAATATAGGTCCATAGGTCCTCTTATAGGGGCATGGGTCTAATTGGAATTTAATTCTCCTATGTCTTCCTCCGTAGAATATTGTGCCCTAGTTTCATATAAAAGGAAGTTGTTCTCTCTCATTTTCTCTAACCATCATCAAGCAAGAACCATCAACTAAGTGATAAAAGATGATCAAGAAAAAAGTTCAAGCATCCATTTTTCTACATGTTCCCAAGATTTCAAGGCATTTAAGTCTTCCTCTCAAGAACTCAAGTTCTCCATTGAAGATCAAGGATTCAAGATTCATCATTCAAAACCCTAGATCTAGCCATCATGGTGGTGTGATCTTCCTTCAAGATCCTTTTTGCATCCTCAAGACTCTTTCATCATCTCTTCAAGGTGGATTTCAAGCATACAATCATGGAGGTTTATGGTTTCTATTGAGTCCAAGCTTTCATACTTACATAATTATTTACATTTGAATTACATTGGCATATCTATTGAAATATCATAGCTTCATTCTTAGATTCAATTCTACTACTTTCTAGCCTTCTATACTATATTGATTTCAAGGTTAATTCATAAATTGGGGTTTGAATAAGGTAAATCCCTCCCCCCCAACAAAAAAATCTCTTTTTCTTGTAGGTATAGGTTTAGGACTGCAGATTTGAACTCAGATATGGATACCCTTTTTAGTGAACTAGCGGGATCCATGAACAGATTTTCTATCAAACCTGTGCAGGTCAGGGGTGAGGTTATTGGGTCAAGGTTGACCTTTTTCTTAAGAAGGTGTTAGATCAGAAAAATATTTATGGGTTTTATTTGTCTTTGCATTCCGATTCTAGATCATACTTTAGATTTTCCAAAAACTGAGTACATACCTCAGAAAACAACATTCTTTGATCTGTAATATTTTAAGGTTAGTGTATTTATCCTATCCATTTCAATTCAAATCCTTAATCATTCTAAATCTATCACACATTTACATTCATTTCAAAACATATTTTAAGAGGGAAACCTAGGATCTCCTTCTTTATTCTTATTTCCAATAGATTGATTCATTTATGCATTGATCCTTTTTGGGTTGATAAATTTGGATCCTTCCTTTGTGCATTTGAGAATAAAGGGGAATGTCTTATTTATCCCTCCACTCTAAACATTAAATGTAAGGTGATAAATTATTTGAGTATCAAAACACTCTTAGTCCATAACATCATTTTCTACCTTACATGTAAGTTGATAAGTGATTTTGAGTATCAAAACACTCTTAGTCCATAAAAATATAAAATTTCTTTAAAAATACAAAAACATTTACATTTTTCATTGTGTTCAACATCTATGATTTTTGTTTTGAATACTTTGATGAGGATTTTGTTGCTAAAGAGGATAGAGCCCCTAATGAGGTACATGGAAGTGAGGATGGAAATGGTTTGAATGAGATCTCCATTGATCCTATTCCTATTTTATCCTCCTCTACAATCTCTTCAATTAACCTTTACCATAGAAATGAGTTAAGGATAGATGTTAATTCTTCTCCTAATATATGTCTTTTCTATGAGCCTACTTTAGAATATAATTATTCCCCCTTTAGGGATCAAGCTTTAGGCACTCCTACAGTGTGCTTTATTGATAGGGAGGATAATCCTTCTATTTGGGATGAACCTTTGGATTTGGAGGTTGATTACTCTCTTCCTCATGAATCCATTAGTGATGATTCTACTTTTTGGGATGAACCCTTGGATAAAGACATTGATTTATTCCCTTCTTGTGAAGATGCTTTGATACAAGAGGGTGATTTATTAATGGATGACATATTCATATTCATACATGATGATGAATCTTTTTCTAAAACACACTCTCCTTATATAGACATTTTAGAGAAATTAGAAAACATTATAGATTCTTTACCTCCATTTGGGATTTCTTCTAGTAATGAGAAAATAGAGGGGAATGATATGAATTCCCTTAATGCTCTCTCTCTTAGTGATGATCCTATGGAGAATCAAGCTCCTACCCCATCTTCTCCTAGGATGTATTCCTTTATTTTTACTTATTTTGAATCTATCAAACATAATAATGATGACATAGTGACTACTGAAGTCCCATTGACTCCTTTTGATATGGCTTCTTGTTATGGTCCTGGTTATCTTTTACTAGTTAAACAAGGATTCCATAATCAAGGATGTACTCAACATAAACAGGGAATTCAAATGCCCTTACAGAATGGGGGGAATGAAAATTCTTATGGATTGGGATTTAATCCTCAACAACATATCAATTTTACCAACATCTCAAATAACATTTCAAAACATGATGACCCTATGAAGGAATTTGACCAGGAGGTTGTTTTGCCTAAACTCCTTCATGGTAAGATAATTACTAGACCTAAACACAAAAATAAACGTAGTCTATACTTGAAGTTTCTTCCTTTTTGTTTCTATCATAGATTTCATGATCACTCTAATGAATTTCAAGCTTTACATTATAAGATTAGGCAGCTCATTGATAGTAAAGTTATTTATATATCATGTGGCAATGAGTTATATTTCAATCCTATTTTCTCTAAATAACATTTATGTTCCTATTATGGAACTCCATATTATGTAAAAAATGTTAGCCTAATATTTGGGGGCTCGTTGTCCTGCATAGTATTGTGAGCGATATAATGGGTCCCCTTTCATCCTTGTTCCTATGATTGGGGAGCAAGGATGCCATTTCCTTCTTTTCTGTCTTTCTAGGATCCACTTTACCTTGGTTAAGCAGTATCTATCTGTTATGTGATATCCAATCATACATGAAAATCTTGGTTTGCATTAAGGATCTATGTCCTTGATTATAACCTATTTTGCTATTTTTGGGCTTCCATGGTTGATAAATATCTCACCTTGGAAACTGAATAGTGTGCTATCCCTCACAAGGGTTACTTTTTCACTTCTTGTATGATATCTCTTTTCTACAGTAACATTTCTTGATATAATTTGATATATCCCTTGCTTTCAGCCCTGGGGGGCAAGGTATTTTCCTTCTTCCTCTATCTAAGGATCTACTTTCCTTAGCTTAGTAGAATTTGTTTATCATATAACATTATTTCCTTATAAAGATGTATGTTTTTTACTATGGATACTCTCTTATATGGGAGGCGATTGTCCTAGGTCATCACCTCTTCTTTATTTTTTAGATTATGTTCTTTATAAACTATTGCTCTTGCTTTGGGTTAGAGTTTGATGCCTTCATCCTAAGATTCCTCTTCCTCTTGATTACAGGGGGCTTGATGATTGAATCTTTGTTCCCTCTTTTCTTTAGAAGATGACATTTTATCCTAACCACTCCTCTATGGTGGGGGTCTTGTTGATAAGATCTCTTCCTTTTTGAGGATCCTTTTCCCATAAGTGACGTATCCATTTCACAATTATCTATGTTCTTGGATGTAAGGGTCAAGGATCTTCACTAAGAATATGGTATACATTGTTGTTAAGCTAGATATCTCCTTACCTTGTGAAGTAGGTATCCTCTTTTCTCTTCCTTATCCTTCCTAGCGGGTAGTCATGATTAGGAGGGGGGCATATATATGGTCTCCCTTGTATTATAGTTTACATTATTTTACATTTTTCAGCATGCTAAATCCTCGGAAGGTAATGCACACAAGTTGCTAAATCCTAAAGAGACACGCATTTTTACTTTTATTTTTGCTAAATCCTTGGAAGGTAACGCACATAAGTTGCTAAAGCCTGAAGGGACACACATTTTTACTTTTATTTTAGCTAAATCCTTGGAAGGTAACACACATAAGTTGCTAAATCCTGAAGAGATACACACCCTTTTAAATTTTCAATATGCCAAATCCTTAGAAGGTAATGCACATAAGTTGCTAAATCCTGAAAAGACACGCATTTTATATTCATAATGATACAAGAATGTGGATCTATGGATATTTTCAAAATCCGTTAGAAGACACATTACAATTACAAGCATATTTTATGGGTGAACCTGTTGGGCTCTCCCTCCTTGGTGATTCATAGTAAGGTGGGCATCTTACTAGGTGAGGTAATCACTATCTCTCTTCTCTCTCTTTCCCTTTCATGCTAGTAGGATTAAATCATGAAGCTATGTTATCTATAGTGTTTCTCTTGTCCCGCTTATGTAATCATGTATGTTTCCTATGAATAATTGCTCTTTATTTTCTCATATCTTTATGAATGTATATTGAGTTATAATCCTTGGTCTAGGGGCTCATGTCCTTGACCTAGTGATGTTCTACCTCATTGCGATCCACCAGAGTCTTTCTTCTAACTTTACCGAAAGCATGTTCAATTTCCATACTTCCGCTAAAGTGCGGGCTTAATGTATCATCTTAAAATGGAAGCACTTCCATGATAAGTGTTGGAAAGTTGACTCCCAGGGAGTATATGACTTATTTTGCGTTGTCATTATGGTAAAAAAGTCATATGAAGTTTTGACAGAAAACTTTGAAGTGGAAATTGACTAAGTATAGAAGACAAGACATAATAGAGATATACAGATGATCAGCGCACCAAAGCATGTGTGTATGACCATTTAGACTGAGCACCTTCAGACATAACCTCTATGATATGTTGTTATGCTTACCCTATACACACATGGCATGAAATGTCAGTACAGATAAGTTACAGAAAGAACAAGTACACCAGCAATCCAGAAAATAGAGTATGAAGTTGACTTAAGGTTTTTGATTAGCGTGTAATATTTTGTTTTGTAAAGGCTAAGCGCCTATTGTAATAAGTTTGTAATCATGTATTAAACATTATTGTAAACACGCTTAAGCCAATTTGTTTGTAAGTGTTGTGAATGTTGTTCTTAGGACAACTAAGGTCTTATTTTTAGTCGCGTCTATTCAGACATGGACATATATATATATATATACACACACATATAAATACATATATATATATATACATATATATATACATATATACATATATACATATATATGTGTGTGTGTGTGTGTATATATAACATGCAAAGTTGCATTAAGAAGTGTGGTCGAATATGCAGAGCAGAGATATAGAGGAACAATATAAGATGTTAGAAAGAGATAAATCTTTTCAAGAGTATAAGAGCATCAACGCATAACTAGAACTAATCAGACAATTGTGTCACATACAACAGTTCACTTTTGGATATAGTGTATATATATTATCAGGGAGGTTGTAGCCTTCATCCTACTGAGTAGTGAGCTTCTTGGACAGTGAGTCCTCACCCCTAATAGGGTTAGTTGTAAAAGACTCCTAATAGGGTTAGAACCTTAACCAAGTCATTGTACTCACATTGTAAAGATTTCTCCTAACAGGGAAAAGGAACATTAACAGGTACATTATACTAGTGCAATATTTGTGGGTACTAATTCTCACCAGGGTTTTCCTCTGATCAAGCTTTTCCCATAATCATATCATGTGATATGTGTTCTTGTGTTAAGCTTCAATTGATATATATTTGATTTATGTTTAAAGTTGCTAAAATAGAATAAATAGACAAACACTGATTCACCCCCCTCCCCCTCTCAGTGTTTCCAACAATTGGTATTAGAGCTCTGGTCCTCTGAAAGAAAGTTTAACCACTTGAGGAGACCATGGACTCAACATAAGAAAAACATCTGAAAAATAATCTTGAAGCACCCCTTGAAGACCTAGATAGATCTGAGAAAGAAAATGAGGAACTTAAACTAAAATTTGATGGCTCACAAATTCTTATCAAAAAGTTAAGAAAAGATTTGGGTAAAATGGTCAAGAAACTGAATGAAGAAAACTTATCTTTAAAGGATAAGATAGAAGAATTGAATGATCATTTAACTGATCTCCAAAAAACTATTGAAGAGAAGAATAAAGAAAATAAACAATTAGATGAAGAACTCATGCAAGCTAATATGAAAATATTGGAATTGGAAAACATCAAGAATAAGATTGAATCTGAATTATCAAGAGCAAAAGACAAGATTGATAAACTACACACAAGTTCTGATCTAATTCAATCAAAAATTTATGCATAGAAACTTAAAGGTGATACCAATGGTATGGGATACAGTATAGCTCAAACTGAAATCAATTCAATGCAAGAAATAAAGAAAGCACAAGAAGCATCCACAGAAGCAAAGAAAGAGGATAACATTGCAGAGACTAAAACTAAATGACCTAAAGATGAACTCAAGCAAGTTAACAGAACTTTTTATGCTTGTAACAAGCATGGACACTTGGCAAGAGATTGTAAAGAAGTATGACCTTTTAATGGTTATTGTTACTCCTATAACAAGTTTGGTCACAGGGCTATTCACTATAGGAAAAATCAAGGAAAGCGGTCACAACAGAACCAAAGGAATAAAACTCAATATAATAAGAGAAATCAACATCAAAGAAACTTGAAAAATATTACATGTCAGATATGTAATTACAATGGACACTCAGCTAAGCAATTCAACATGATGAAGAATAACATTAGACCTCCTATCATCTATCACTCATGTGGAAAAGCTGGAAACATCTCAAAGTTTTGCAAGTCAAGAACACAAAGACAAGAAAATCCTAAAAAGTCTCTATTTGAAGAATCAAGAGAAGTTAAGTTTGTGCAAGCTAAAGATAATTCAAATAAAATTTGGTTGAAGTAAAGAAAGATAATGAAGAGAACAAGGTAGTAGATGCATCCTTAGTGGATGCACCTTCTACTTCAAGATGGTTGACCCTCATGGTCTTAGGGGGAGCTATTATAGCTCTAAACCCCTGTGTGCTTGGTATACTCATCTCTGAGTATGCACCTTTGAATTCATGTTAGTGATAACAAAAGAATGTGGTATGCATTCACGCATTGTCTATAATACATTCTAAATAAATTTTGAAAGTCTCAGTGAAAGCACTTACGACATTAAATGCAGAAAAAATTTATATAAATTGGTAGATTGATTAATTATTCTCATTGTTTACATCTGAGATCATAAAATTTGCAGAGCATGGGAGCACTAAGAATCAAAGAATTCATAGGTATTGATTTGATCAGTTTGTGAAAAGATTGCAAGTTGAAACAGAACCCTAGCAGTCACATTATTTCAAATTGCCATGAAACCCTATTTATCCAAGCAACAAGTAAGTATGGACACTCCAGTTGTATTTGACATTACTGAAAGGAAAAGATTTCTATTTAAGAAGCATCCCTTCAAGTCCATACTAGATGATGTAGAAGGAGCATTTTCTAAAACTCCACTAGGATTCGTGCATGTAGAACACATTCATGCGTACATATAATGTAAAAAGAAAATGGTTGAAGATAACAGTAATGCTACTCTCATGGCCTCAATGATGAAACTAGACTATTCATTCAAGGATGAATACATGCATCTCACTGATAACCCTATCTTTGAGTACTCTAATGTGCACAAGTTTTATGAGCTAAAATGGGTGAAAATCTTATTGAGAAGAATAGATGATGACCTATATTGGATTAGTGAGGTTCCTATCCGCATCACTATAGACCTAATTCATGAAATTACTGGACTTTCCAAAATTGGAGTAGTTCTTCCTACTGGTAAGGATGTTAACAAGCAGGTTGAACAAGAATTTTTATCAAGAAGTGATAGGTGCGGTATGATAGTTGATCCTATTAAGGAGGATGCTATCAAACTACTCACTATGATACTTGGATACAAGTTTCAGCGGGAAAGTAGACTGAATAGTGTGTCCACAACAACAGTTCTGGTAGCAATAAGGATTGTGAGAGATAACACTCAGTAAAATCTATATGAACTATTGTGCACACAGCTGATTGAGAACATTCAAGCTATTAAAAATGACAAGAGAAAGATACTCAGGTTTGTCTCATTGATCATCTATCTCTACTTCCACATAGTAGGTAAAGTTGCCAATCTTTACCTAGACAAGAGTAAACCTACTATGTCTCAGATATCACTCAAGGCTACATCAGAGAGTAGCATGAAGGATTCTATGGACATAGATATCAAAACATTCAGGATCAAGATGCAGAAGAGGTTCAGGATACCTGAGAAGATAGTTGAGAAAGACAGAGACACTATATGCTTCATGGTGGAGACTGACTATACTTGTATGGAGGCAGTTGAGCCTAGAAAAAAATAGATTCACCCTCTCAGATATGAAGTTGAAGAAAATATTTTGGAAGGTTATGCACAAGTCCTCCTATCTGTGCCCAAGGATCTCAATGAACCTAAATGGGGTAATTACAGAGAAAAGAAAAATCAAGTTGATTTTTTCTTGTATAGTACAGAAAACAAAAGGAAGGCATCAAGGATTACTTCAAATATCCTAAAAGTTCATGGTGTTACACAAGAAGACCTAGATAGAGATAGGGAAGCTAAGATAGCTAAAGAACTTGAGAAAACTCCCACAGAAGTGAAAAGGGAAAAGTTTGATGATATTCCTAAGAAGAAGAAGAAGAAATCTGATGAAGGTACATCTATGCCATCAACCACCATTGATCTAGAATCTTATCCACCTTCTATACCCAGCAAGTTCCTACAACTCATCCATCCTCAAGGACCATAAGGAGCAAGGTAAAGAACACAAAAGCCCCTCCTGAGGTAGGATTCAGGCCCAGTCTAACAATCCTAAAGAATAGAATTGTTAATGAAGGCAGACTAGAATCTATCAAGAATGTCTATGATAAGTATCAAGAGATAGAGAAATCAAAAATTCATTCAATGATTATATCTCATATGATTAAGTTCAAGAAGTCAGTATTGGAACTCAAGACAGTTATACCAGACAAACTATTGAACATACTAGACATATTAAAAAGGCAAGCAATTGAAGAGGATATGAGGATAAGAGAAGAAACATTAGATAGTCTTCTCCCTATCTACTCGCATGATGAGAAAGTTATACTATTGGACTTAGTTAAACCTCATCTCAAAAACAAAACTAGAACAATTCATATCATGAATAAAGAGTATGATTTGGCTAGTGAAGAGACTCAGAAATTTTTTGAGTAGGTATTTCTGGATAGACATATGTATCCTTCAATGACTCCTAAAACTAAGGCAACTCCAATTCTTCCCAAATAGGTTACAAAACCAGTAATTCAAGGTGTACATATGATAGGTCCATAGGTTTTAGCGCCCAAGATCACATCACCTTCTGATACAGCCAAAGATTCATAAGAAACTATTGTAATTGATGATGTCAAGATATCCATGAATTCTTCTAACAATGACATGGACAAAGTTTAAAAAGCATTTGTAAGCACTAAAGAGACAAATTAGGTATGCGCTGATGACATATCTTTACAACAAGATGAAGTTCCCTCTAAAGATTCAACATATTTGAATAAAGAGGAAGATAATATAACTAATGAGACACCAATTATGGAGATCCTAGTAAAAATTGAATGTATGGATACTAGTCAGAATACTATATTCACCCCATCCATTCAACCATCAACTTCATTATTGTCAAGTTTAACTCCTGACTTAGAAAGTATAGATGCATGGGGAGAAGAAGACTTGATCAAGATTAGTGTCTTAGCCATGGAAAAAGCCAAAGAGAAACAAGTTATGGGAAACCCTCTCTTTTTGGAGTCAGTGAAAATTCTAAATGACCTAGTGCTGGCAGACAAGAAAGTAGCTAAAATCCAGTCAGTTGATGATGTAGATAGCATCCTATCAAGATTCAAGGAACACTTTACAAGTTTAGTAGACTCAACTACTAAAATTGCAGAGGAAGAGTATAAAAAGGAAATATTTAATGAACTAGTAAAGAGTTTTTCCTTAGATTTAAAGTCATTAAATATTGGTCAGACAATGTTGAAAGAGTTGGCATAAAAAGGAAGAAAAGTTATATAAAATCGCATGGACAGAGGAAAACTCACCTTTGAACATATCAAAAAGATAGAAGAGGTAGATATCTTGGTTGATAACATAATACAATCAGTTGAAACATCATCCCAAGACATAAAAATATGCAAAAATATCTATCAAGGGCAGATAGACAAGATAGAGAAAGCTAAATAGAGATCAGTAAGATAAGGATCAGGCAGACTCAACTGAGAAATGCACTTGCACGCTCCTTAGAAATTCTGAATCAGAACATAAAATAAATTGATGCAACCATTTCTACCTATGATCAAGGACCTAGCATGGATCTGAACAAGATAGAAAAGCTTAAATATTCCCTATGTGCCCATCTACAAATAGTTGATGCACTAAAGGCATTCTGGTAGCAAGAGATCAAGAATCTACAGATAGCTTATCCAGATGTGTTATCTAGATGTGTACATGGAGTAAGTATCTAGAGACTTACAATTTTGACACCTTTTTCATTAATGTCAAAGGGGGAGTAGAGTATGTATGGGGATTAGTGTATATATATGCAAAGTAATATTATATAGTATGTGTTAAAGGAAGATAATATATAGTTTTTTCGTGTTAGTCAATTTTGAGTAACTTGGCCACATTCCTTTGTTGCCATTAATGACAAAGGGGGAGATTGTTGGCAAGTTGACTCCCAAGGATTATATGACTTATTTTGTGTTTTCATTATGGAAAAAAAGTCATATGAAGTTTTGACAACAAACTTTGAAGTGGAAATTGACTAAGTATAGAAGACAAGACAGAACAAAGATATACAGATGATCAGAGCACCAACGCACGCGCGTATGACCAATTCAGACTAAGAGCCTTTAGACATAATCTCTATGATATGTTGTTATGCTTACCCTATACACACATGGTACAGAATGTTAGTATGGATAAGTTATAGAAGGAACAAGTACACCAACAATCCATAAAATAGAGTATGAATCCAACTTAAGGTTTTTGATTAGCATGTAATATTTTGTTTTGTAAAGGCTAAGAACCTATTGTAATAAGTTTGTAATCATTTATTAAACATTATTGTAAGAACATTATTGTAATAAGAACTTATTAAGTTTGTAATCATGATTTTCACTCTTCTGAAGTGAGCCCTGTTAGGAGCCAACCCTGTTAAAGGTTACAAAAAACACTGTTAGGTGTGACCCTGTTAGAGGATTTAAACACCCTGTGAGGAGTGGCCTTGTGAGAGGTCTTTAGAACAATT
>MU224140.1:5515186-5572419 GCA_018584345.1 Thuja plicata
TCGGTGAGCTTTACTGAATGCTCGGTATAGGCTGTGGGCTGAGTGATAAGCTCGGTAAGCATTCAAAACCGAATAAGTGTTTTCACTAAGTGCATTCACTGATGCCAAACGTATCATTATTCCAACACAACCATCCACAGCAAAGATCAAGTGAGTATCTAGACTCACCGAGCTAATAATTTATTTACAAGAAGCCCTAAATATTTCACAAAAAATGAAAACTACCTTGCAAGTCTCAAAGATCAAGAACACAAAGGACTTGAAGAAGGTCAACCTGATTAAGAACACAACCTGTGAGGAGCCTAACTATATTTTTTTCCCTAAGATTGCTTCTCAACCTGATGATAAGGGAGAATTTTCAAGTATCCCTCCTAGGGTTTTTCTGGTTGAAGATATCTGCGAATACATCCATTGCAAGGTTGCAGAGATCAGATATCTTGATATTGAAGAATCTTACCAAAAGCTATGCAAGGATGGAAACCTGAAAGACAAACACAAGCACATTAAGGTGAAAGGGTTAACAAATGCCCTACTATTCTTGAGAGAGTTCAAGACTAAATGGATATGTATTTTACTTAGTCGGGTACATGATAGAAAAATGTTGTTGGATGAATCAAAATTGAACACAAAGGATGTGATTCACACTATAACAGGTTATCCAATAACCAAAAAGGAAAAATCCATAAAACATCCTCCACGCACTGAGATTGAAAAAATAACTAACATAGAATGGGACGAAAGAGGATTGAAAGATAATACAATCACCAACCCTGAAATAAAGTTTGGTGCATGTGTGATTGGGTACAAGATATTCCAAGCTAGCAGAATGAACAACATAGCATGTGGAGCAATTGACACTGCTTATAAGATTGTGAAGAAGGGACTTCAACTAGACTTATTGGAGCTACTACTAAAGCATCTAGAGGAGAATATGAGCATAATTAGATCAGCCAGATCTAACACATATAAGTTTGGTTCCCTCCTTATGTGTACATTCTTCTATTTTTTAGAATGTCTTCCCTTCTATTGGTAATGTCACTTGGGACATAACCCGACCAATAACTGCACATATTAGAGAATTTATTAAGTCACTAGGGGATAAATTCACATCTATAATGGATGCATACTTAGCCACTTTCAAGGATAGAATGTAGAAGAGAATGAGAATCCCTGCACAACTGGTTGAACAATACAAATATGACATATGTTTCATAGTGGACACTGATAAAACACTTATCAAACTAGTTGTACCAAGAACAACATGGTTACCACCATTGGACTATGAGATCAACATTCATCATGCTACAAAGGCTATTGAAGCCTTACTAAATTAACCAGTGGAAAAATCATAGAGAAGATTTGGCACATATGAGGAAGCCAAGTCTAGAATCAAGATTGGCTTAGTAGTGAAGAAGATAGACCGAGAGAAGACAAAAATAATAAAAAATCTTCAAAAGAAACTTTTAGTAAATGATGGAGAGTTGGAACAAGATGTCACCGAGGGATAGCCACCCATCAGTGAAGGTAAAGAGTTAAGTGACTTCGAGTCTACTAAATCAGATGCACCACCAGCCAAGAAAACAAGAAATACATAATTGATGGCTGCATCAAGAACTAGGAGTAAGACTACAAAAGAGGTAGACTCAACACCCTTGAAGAAAGGAATGGTGAGAACATATCAGAAAAGGAAGAATACATCCTCTACCAGGAAATTAGCACTAAGACAGAGAAGGAAATACCTAAGAGGAAAAGAAGACAAGGATGATATAAAAAAGGATGAAATAGAACAATAATCCTAGAAGAAAAGGCTAAAATACCTAAAATAATTGATTAAATTACAGATGCAATCATCAATACAGGAAGCATCTCATATCATAAGATTAGACAATGGACTACATTGTTTATCAAGGATCAGGACAAGATAAAGGAAGCCATCATTAAGGAGATGATTTCTTACAAGTATGTGCAAATACAATTCAACAACAAGATTCCATAGGAGCAAAAAGATAAAATATTAGCAAGGTGGACTTATGCACTACACACGGAGAAACAACTAAGAGAAAGATCCTTAGTTACATTCATGCCTGAGTCCATAGTTGAAGAAATTAATGAAACAATGAAGGAACATGTAAAGAAATTTTTAGAAAAGAAAAGAGTATACAAAGTCCTGCAAGACAGGTTAGAAGAGATTGACATAGAAGCAATAAGATTTGGACACAAATATTCAATCTACCTAAGGAGGTACTGGCTCTAACTGAGAAAAATCACAATGAGGAGAAGGAGGCCACACTGAGCCCCGAGACCATTTTCATAAATGAAAGAGAAGATGTCACTCCCATTGATTTGATCACAGAGGCAAGCAAGAGCATAGATGAAATTCCTCAGATATTGCAATCATCAAGAGAAACACCAGACATCACTATAATGGATATCACACAAGGTGATAATTTTTATGATAATGTCAATGATGATGAAGATGTCACTGTTGCCACCAAGAAAACAAAGTAAAAGAACACCACTGATGTTGCACAGGAAAATGTACCAGGTAACATGCCTTTATTGATACAAGCTATCAATATAATATCTGAAGTAAAGGAGAAAACACCTGAGCCTGATTAAAACATACCATTTTGATGACAATTATTCAATTGTGTATTATCATTGATGTTTACACAAGTATAGTGATGTTTACACAAATGTCTAATCCTATCTGAGAATAGTTAGTGTTTGTTGAGCTCTCTCAAGAATTGAAGATGACCAAAGTGATTTTTAGTTCTAACTGAGTTCACTTGGGCATTACAATGTTGGTTAGGTATTGAAGGATTTTATTTTTGACCGAGTTAAACAATTAGTGTCAGTCGACTAGCAGCAATTTATATTTTATGGATAATTGATTGTATGAAGGTGACAAACATGAGTTTTATTATTTATTTTAAAGGATATCAAGGTTGAATTGAAAAGGATTATCACATGTATATAAGATCAATTTTGGATAAAATGGTGAGAGTGTGTGTAGAAGTCAGTGGAGATATATGTTTTGTAATATGAATAGTGAAGGCGAAATTAGATGGGATTTTGATTAAATGAAACACATACAGAGATGCAACAAAATATCTGATCACTAAGGATCGAGTAATCAAAGCCAAAGAAGAGATATGAATTAGCAAAGAAAATTTCTTATCAAAATAGGTCAATCCATTGTTACTCTCTAACAATTGCAGTAGTGATCAAAATCTCTTAACAGAGTAGACTTAACAGTCTTTTGTAAATCCTCTCACAAGGAGACATTTCTACATTGAAGTGTTTGACGACCTCTAACAAGGCCACTCCTTATAGGGTGATTAAATCCTCTAACAGGGTCACACCTAATAGTGTGTTATTGTAACCTTTTATAGGGTTGGCTCCTAATAGGGTTGACTTCAGAAGAGTGAAAAACACTAACTAGTTTCTATTGGTGTTTTTTCCCATATTGGGTTTCCACGCTAAATCCTGGTGTTATCTATGTACATTTCATTTGCTTTATGTTTTATGTTTCTGCAATTAATTACTAAAGGATAATCATAGTTAATATCTTATGATTTTCTATGTTAACCGAGTGATAAATAAATATCTATGTTAACCAAGCAACAATGATAAATGTTTTTAAGACATATAAGGGACTTGGATTTGTTTTTGTGGTAACTGATTCACCCCTCCCCTCTTAGTTACTCAACTCATTTCCAACAATTGGCATCAGAGCATTTGGTGCTTATAGGGGAGGTTTAAAGGCCTAAGCGAAAGATCATAGATGTCTTACAAAAGGGAGATACCTAATCTTAACAAGGACAACTTCGTTGCATGGAAATATTTGATGAGACTACATCTATCTACTATTGGAGATATTGGTTTTCAATTCTTGGATCGTAGGTATGTGGAACCATCGATACCTTTGAATGTGGATCAGATGGTGGACATGAAGCATCATAACAAAATGATGATTCCTATAGCCTTTTCACTTAGCTATTTCAAATTCAATGAAGTCAAGGACTTCCTTACTACCTTTGATATGTGGAACAAAATACATGATATCTAGGAGGAGATGCAAATGTAAAGAGAGCCAAAGTAGAAAGGCTTAGAGGTTAGTTTGATATGATGGAAATGAAAGAAGGAGAAAAAATTACAAAGTACAGTGAAAGAATCAAGAAAAGTGTTAGTGCAATCAAAGCTTTTGGTGGAGCAATTGAAGACAAAACAATAGTCAACAAGGTATTGAGAACTTTACTTCCTATCTATGCAATTAGAGTTTTAGCTATTCAATAAATGAGATGCAGTAATGACATAACTCTAGATGGATTGATTGGAAGATTATCATCTTTTGAGTTGGATAACTTTGAAAATTATTCTCCTAATCCTAGCAATCTTGAGTCAACATTCAAAGTTAAATTAAACCTTTGAAAGATGAAAGGAAAAAAGATTGACAGTAATAGTGATGATGATTCTGATGATGAGGATTTGGAAATAATTGAAGCATTACTTGCAAGGAGAGATGAAAAATGAAAATGACAATAAAAAGGAAGAATACCATTGATTTTATTTTCATGTGATGAGGTTGGTCACATTGTTGCTAAGTGTTCGAACAAGGAAGAGAAAGGTGAGAGAAAGTTCAACAAGTACAAAGCAAAGAAAGATTTCAAAACATACAAAAGCTACAAGGACAAAGGTAAGAAATCTTGTTATATTGCTAAAGATTTTGATAGTGATGAAGATGAAGATGAAATTGTTTGCATTGCTATTAAGGATGAGTCAGATAGTGAAGATAATGAAAAGATTTCACTATACTCTCATATTAGTAAGAATGACACTTGGATAATTGATAGTGGTTGTTCTCACCACATGACTGGTGATAAAACCAAATTTGAACATCTTGAGCACTATGATGGTGGGAGTATTAGTTTTGGGAATGATGAACACTACTATGTGGAAGGAAAAGGTTATATTTCTCTTATTGAAGTAATCAAATGTGATAATGCTTATTGGGTTGAAGGACTAAGGCATAATCTAGTAAGTGTGGCACAGATGAATAACATTGGTTTCAAGGTATAATTCATGAATGAAAAGGCAAATCTCTTGGATGGTAGAGGAAACCTAGTTGAAACTGGAAGGCAAACAAAAGGTAATATATTTTATCTTGATCTCAATGAAAGTTCATGCTTTATTGCACAAGTAGAAGAAATTTGGTTATGGCATAAAAAGTTGTGTTATGTGAATTTTGACAACCTAATAAACATAAGTAAGAATAGAAGAGTAAGAGGCATTCTTGTTCTAAGGAAACCTGAATTAGCAATATGCAAACAATGTCAAATTGGGAAGATGGTCAAAACAAGCTTCAAGAGCAAGAAATACAATACAAAAAAATTCTTGGAATTGGTACATACTAATTTGTGTGGACCAATTAGAACAAGTTACACAAGTGAGAAGTATTTCCTTCTATTTGTCGATGACCACTCTAGAATGATGACTGTTATGTTTCTCAAAGAAAAATTAGAAGATCTTCAGAAGTTCAAATGGTACCTAGCCAGAGTTAAAAAAGAAATAGGAAAGAAACTTAAATACTTAAGATCTGACAGAGGAGGAGAATTAATTTCTAATGAATTCAATGAATTTTGCAATGAAAGAGGAATCAAGAGACAAGTATCTACCCAGTTACACCACAACAAAATTATATTGTAGAAAGAAGGAACAGATCCATCATGGATTGTGCAAGAACCTTGATGATTGAAAAGAATGTTGCCACCAAATACTGGAAGGAAGCCATCAACACTGAAATTCACACCTTGAACTGATTTCAACTAAATAAAGGTGCTAAGAAGACACCTTTTGAATGATGGTATGGCTAAAAACATAATGTTCATTATTTCAAAGTATTTGGAAGTAAATGCTACATCTTGAAGGAAGAAAGAAATGGAAAATTTGATGTAAAAGGTGATGAAGGTATTTTCCTAGGCTACTCTTGCAAAAGTAAAGCATATAAATGTTTAAATCTTACTACTCATAAATTCATAGAAAGTGTGCATGCGAAGATTGATGGGTTTGCAGAATGAAATGAAGAACAAAGAACAAAAGAGCCTAAAGACCATAGAAACTTTGTGTATTATGAGCCTGATACTATAACTAAGACACAGACAATGGTTATTAGATAGAAACCATGTCAACCACTAAATTCATTAGTACAAACCTTGTTGCAACCTGTGCAACCAGTGATGCTAATTGAAGAAACTGAGTCACAAACAGAGGAAATTGAGTCTCAGACTGAAGAAACTGAGTCATAGACAAAGAAACCTGAGTCACAGATAGATACACATGAGTCTCAGACAGTGGAACCTGAGTATCAGATAGAAGAACAAGACATAATATTTCAGCATGGTGAACATAGTGGAGCAAGCCCAGAATCAAAAAGGAAGGATCTTGTACTTGCAAAATATGTTAGAAGGAATCATGCACCTGAAAAAATAATTAGAGATCAGACATAAGGTGTAATGACAACGAACAAAATAAAAGGTACATGTTTTCTTAGTGAAATTGAACCTATAACTATTAAACATGCATTGAATGATGAAAGCTAGATCGAAGCAATGAATGAAGAGATTGAGCAGATAGAAAAGAAAAAAACTTGGATTCTTGTACCTAGACCAAAAGACAAGAATGTCATTGGTACTAAATGGGTTTTCAAAAACTAGATGAATGAGAAAGGTGAAGTTTCTAGAAACAAAGCCAGATTAGTATGTAAAGGATATGCTCAAGAAGAGGGTATTGATTATGGAGAAACTTTTTCTCCTATTGCAAGACTTGAAGGAGTCAAAAATCTTGTAGCATATGCTGCACATAAAGGATTCAAGGTATATCAAATGGATGTAAAATCTGCATTCTTGAATGGAATTCTAGAAGAGGAAGTCTATATTGAGCAACCTGAAGGCTTTGTAGATCCTAACAAAAGGATTATGGTTTGAAAAATGCACAAAGCATTGTATGGACTAAAGAAAGCTCCAAGAACCTAGTATGAAAGATTGAATGGTTACTTGACAAGTATTGGATTCCAGAGAACTAATGATAACAGTAGCTTGTACATCAAAGAAGGACCTCAGAACAAGATACTATTAGCAGAAATATTGTTGATGACATATTGTTTACTAGATATGATGATCTATGGAAAGAATTCTCTAAAGATATGAGTAAGGAATTTGAGATGTCTATGTTTGGTGAAATCAAATTATTTGTTGGTTTACAATTTTATCAGATGAAAGATGGTATCTACATTACTCAATCTAAATACATAAAAAAAGATATTGAAGAAATTTGGGATGGAAGATTCTAGACCAGTTAGAACACCCATGGCTACTAGACATAAGCTGTCTAAGGATGATGATTCAAAGGAGGTAAATTAGACTACCTAGAGATCCATGCTTAGAAAACTTCAATATGTTGTTCACACTAGACCTGATATTGCATTAGCAGTCGGTATTGTTGCAAGGTTTTAAGCTAATCCAAGAGAGAATCACTTAATGTCTATCAAAAGGATTCTGAGATATCTTAAGGGCACTAAAGATTATGGATTATGGTATAAGAAAGGAGGAAAATTTTATTTGAAGACTTTTACTGATGCTGATTGGGCAGGAAGTGTCACTGACAGAAAGAGCACAAGTGGTTGAGTACTATTTCTTGGAAAGAGGTTAGTCTCCTGGACAAGAAAGAAGCATAACTACATTTATCAGTCTACAATAGAAGCAGAATATGTTACTGCAGTAGTAAATTGTTCAAACATCATATGGTTCAAACAACTATTGTCAGGTATGAAGGTGGAAATCAAAGAACCAATCATTATCTATTGTGAAAACACCAGTGCTATTAACATCTCTAAGAACCCTGTGATGCATACTAAGACCAAACATATTGCAATTAAGTATCATTTCTTGAGAGAATTGGTTCAGGAAAAGGAATAAAGACTGGAATATGTGAATACTAAAGAAAAAAATTGTAGACATAGTCACTAAACTATTACCTAAGGATGCATTTTTGTATCTTAGAGGAAAGATAAGGGTGATTCCCCTAATTGAGGCTCACTAAAACATAGTATAGTGATGCATCAACTGAGCTACAGAATAGATTTAACATATTGATGTAGTTATCAAGAGCTTATTGCACATGAATCAGTACAAATAGGTACATTACAACTTCATGGGATGTGTATTGGATGGTGTCTTTGGCATTGGTTGTCAAAGAGGGAGAGATTACTGATGTAATAAATTTTACAATGGGAGAGATTATTGATGGAGAGATTGATGACAGAGGGATAACTTTATTAGAGAACATAGATGAATGTAAGAGGGAGAAATTTGTATTTAAGAGACTGATGACATAGGGAGTTTTTGGATAAGAATTAGAATGAAGCTAAGGAAATTAATAAAATTTGACTCTTATGTCTATTGCTCTATAATTATTTGTATTATGACATGTTGGGTTGCCATCAATGTGAAAGAGGAAGATTGTTTATGACAATTATTCAATTATGTATTGTCATTGATGTTTACACAAGTATAGTGATGTTTACACAAATGTCTAATCCTATCTGAGCACAGTCAATGTCTATCGATCTCTCTCAAGTAGTGAAGATGACCAAAGTGATTTTTAGTCCTAACCGAGTTCACTCGGGTATTACAGTGTTGGTCGGGTGTTGAAGGATTTCAGTGTTGACCGAGTTAAACATTTAGTGTCAGCCGACTAACAACAGTTTATATTTTATGGATAATTGATTGTATGAAGTAGATAGATAGGTGTTTTGTTATTTATTTGAAAGGATATCAAGGCCGACTTGACAAGGCTTATCATATATTTATATATAAGATCAAGTTTGGATCAAATGGTGAGAGTGTGTGTGGAAGTGTGTAGAGATATATGTTTTGTAATATGAAGAGTGAAGGAAAAATCAGATGGGATTCTGATTGAATACAAAACATATAGAGCTGCAATAGAATATCTAATCAGTAAGGATCAAGTAATCAAAGCTAAAGCATAGATCTGAATTAGCTAAGAAAGTTGCTTGTCAAAACAAGTCAATCCATTGTTACTCTCTAGTAATTGTAGTAGTGATAAAAATCTCTTAACAAAGTAGACTTAACAGTCTTTTGTAAATCCTCTCACAAGGTGACATTTCTACATTGAAGTGTTTGAAGACCTCTAACAAGGTCACTCCTTACAGGGTGATTAAATCCTCTAACAGGGTCACACCAAACAGTGTGTTATTGTAACCTTTAACAAGGTTGGCTCCTAGCATGGCTCACTTCAAAAGAGTGAAAAATAGTGACTAGTTTCTATTGGTGGTTTTTCCCATATTGGGTTTCCATGTTAAATCTTGGTGTTACCTATGTACATTTCATTTTCTTTATGATTTATGTTTCTGCAATAAATTACTAAAGGATAATCACAGTTAATATCTTAAGATTTTCTATGTTAACCGAGTGATAGTGAAATATCTATGATAACCAAGAAACAATGTTAAATTTGTTGAAGACATCTAAGGGACTTGGATATATTTTTGTGGTAACTAATTCACCCCCCCCTCTCATTTAATCAACTCATTTCCAACATACCAATGGAGAAAGGTGATGAATATGAGGATAAGAGAAAATATACATATGAGGAGAAAGAAGATGCAAGCAAAGAGGATAAGATAAGTGATACACCTGCCAGGGAAACTCAAGAGGTAGAAAAGCTTGTAGAACAAGAAAAAGTTCAAGTAGAGATGTCTACAACCGAACAACAGGTTCACACTGATCAACATACTAAAGGCACCAAGCAATCACCAAGGAAGAAGAAGAAGAAGAGTAAAGTACCGGTCACACTTGATGAAATAATAGATATACCCAAATGTGATCCAAGAACACTGTATCCCGAGTCACTAACCAAGTATGGAGAACTATGAAAAATGAAGGCAATACAGGACAAGCTCAAGAAGAAGAAAAAAAATTCACAAGTCTTGGATACTACAAAGGAAATCCTATTGCAGATAGTTCCTGACCCAGAGATTGATCAAAATGCACCCATCCTTTATCAACTAGCACTTCTGACTGAGGCCATAACATCATAGAATGTAGAAGCCGACAAGGTCATTGAGGAACATGTGGAAGAGACGTGTCACTACAAGCTCACAAATAATATGAACAAAGAAGTGACAGAAAATAAGGTAAAACTTTCTGAGCTAGTAACTAAATTGGAACCAATAATATTAGAAGTATTTAACTTAGTTCAAAAGTTGTGCACACTAGAGCATTTCACTACTGAATGTAGTGAAAAGATAACTAAAATAGATGATGATCTTAAAGCTAGTGCACAAAGTCTCACAACCAAGGAAAATGCATTCTAATTGCATTATGAGAAGATTGGAGAAACAAAATAGTTGAGACTTGAGATACAAAATGCTAAAAGAAAAATCAAAGATGAGGTAACCGAGCTCCAAGCTATGTTACTACTGAATCTAACATTGTTGTTGAAACACATGACATAACCAAAGACATTAATTGCCACCCCAGAGATGTTAGTCACTGAGAGTATCTATAACATGCATGCCAGAATCACTTTATAGCACATGACCCTTGAGCACCTCAAGGAGCAATAGGAGAAGAAGATGGAAGACATTCAAAAATCCCATGCCCACATATTTGACAGGTTGTAAGTACTACACCTTTGTCATTATTTTCATAAAAGGGGGAAAATATATGTATAAATTAAAAAAGGGGAAAATGCATATACCTCATAAAGGAGGAAACATGTGTTGATGACAATTATTCAATTGTGTATTGTCATTAATGTTTACACAAGTATAGTGATGTTTAAACTAATGTCTAATCCTATTTGAGCACATACAGTGTTTTCCAAGCTCTCTCAGGCATTGAAGAAGACCAAAGTGATTTTCAGTTCTAACCGAGTTCACTCGGGAAATATAGTTTTGGTTGGGAATTGAAGGATTTTAGTATTAATCGAGTTATGCTTTTAGTGACAGCCGACTAATAGCAGTTTATATTTTATTGGTAATTGGTTATATGCAGCTAACAAACTTAAATTTTATTTACTATTTGGAAGGTTATTAAGGTCGACTTGACAAGGCTTATCATATTTATATAAGGTCAAGTTTGGACTCAATATGTGAAGAGATATATGTTTTGTAATATGAAGTGTGGAGGCAAAATCAAATGGGATTATGATTAAGGACAAAACATATAGAGATGCAATAGAATATCTGATCAGTGAGGATCAATTAATCAAAGCTAGAGTAGAGATCTAAATCAGAAAAGATAGTTTCTTATCAAAACAGGTCAATCCATTGTTACTCTCTAACAATTGTAGTAGTGATCTAAATCTCTTAATAGAGTAGACTTAATAGTCTTTTTTAAATCCTCTCATAAGGTGAGATTTTTGCATTGAAGTGCTTGAAGACCTCTAACAAGGCCACTCCTCACACGGTGATTAAATCCTCTAATATGGTCACACCTAACAGTGTGTTATTGTAACCTTTAACAAGGTTGCCTCCTAATAGGTCTTACTTTAGAAGAGTGAAAACCAATGACTAGTTGCAATTGGTGGTTTTTCCCATATTGGGTTTCTATGTTAAATCTTGGTGTTATCTATGTACATTTTATTTTCTTTATGGTTTATGTTTCTGCAATCAATCACTAAAGGATAATCACATTTAATATCTTAAGATTTTCTATGTTAACCGAGTGAGAGTAGAATATCTATGTTAACCAAGAAAGAATGATAAAAAAATTTAAGACATCTAAGGGAATTGGATTTTTTTTTTTGGTAACTGATTCATCCCTCCCCTCTCAGTTACTCAACTCATTTCCAACAATTGGTATCAGAGCATTTGATGATTTTAGGAAAGGTTTCAAGGACTAAGCTAAAGATTAGAGATGTCTTACAGAAGGGAGATCCCCAAGCTTAACAAGGACAACCTCACTGTATGGAAAGAGTTGATGATGGTACATCTATCTACTATTGGATATACTGATTTGCAATTCTTGGATCATAGGTATGTGGAACCTGTTGGTTGTTTTTCTAGTTTTTTAGTCTTCCTAGTAAATTTTTGAAATCCTCAGTCATTTCCATGCTTAAGAGTTGAAAATCTTGTCTGAAGTTGTCAAAATACCACTGCATATAGTGATCTTCAAGCCAAAATTGAGAAAGAATGCAAAAAACCCTAAGTCCTAGGTCATCCTCTGTTCGAAAATGGTTAAAACACTAATTATCTCAGTCATATTTTTATTTTGAAGTTACTTTATCGTAACTTAAAATTTATGATATATCATGTACCTTTTTAAAGTTGGTCGCTAGGTCTCTTAAAGCTTAGAGAATATTCCATTTTGTTATGAGACTTAGCGAAAATGCCTTGTCGCGTTATCTCCTAAGGAAAATAATATACCTCAAATGGAAGGGAGACTTAGCATGAACCGTCCATCTCCACTTTCTTCTAACTGTAGTCAGGAAGTCTCTTAATAAACTCCATAGTTAGAAAATCTTTCAGCGACACAAAGTTCCTTTGGTCGTGAAGTCTCCTGAGTAAACAAGAGTTAAATTCTAGTTTCCATATTAGTGTTGTCACTAGGTTGCAGAAGAAATTAAGGGTTAAGTGAAAAATCATGAGACTTGGCAACAACCATCAGATTAAAAGAAGATCCAATAGTTGGTGCTAAGTCATTGAGAAAGTTTGAAAAGTCAAAGATAATCAGCGATAAAGAGACAAAAAGATAACATTGAGACACATGTTTAAATATGCAATAGTCACGTAATCTCTGAGAAATTTTTAAAGTAAAGAATATATTTGGTGACTTAGAGATGATAGTCATGTGGTCTCATGATAAATTAGGGTTTGCCTTGAAGATCTGGAGACTTGGCGGAGGCTGTCAGATGCAGATGAAAGAAGATCTACGGTAGCCAGGTAATCTCCAGATGAAAGTGATAAGTGTAAAATTATTTAGAGACTATGAAATAAAGCCTTAGTCATGTTATCTCACAATAAATTATCATTTAAAAGGTTTTTTCAGAAAAAAAGGAGATTAAACAATCGCCAAGTCTCTAAAAGGAAACCAAGGTATAAGATGAGTTATTAAAACCCTCATTCGTGAAGTCTCAGAAATAATATGAGTTAAGTTATTTTATCTGGAAACTAGGAGATAACCATTGATTAGGAAGTTGATTGTGTGGTAGTCACCAAGTCTTAGTAAGAAACCACAATTAAGGGTAAATCTCAGTGATAAGGAGACAATGTAGTCACAAGATCGCTAATAAGAGAACCAAAGTTTGAGCAAAGACTTTTCTTTGGCACCAAGATGTACAGTTGCCAGCCAATGGAAATTAAGAGATTTATGACAAGTGTGTTAAAAAATAGCTGAGTTGTATTCAAGATAGCCAATCAGATCAAATCTACATTTTACCAAGATTTTTGTTGTTTTCAGGGAAAAAATTTGCTAAGTAATTAGTGTATGCAGAAAACAGAGCTTCTCAGATTTGCAGAGTGAAACAAGCAAGTTTTTCATTCCATAATCTAGGGAATTTGAGTGATAATCAGTGCTCTAGAGAAAATTGAGTGACTTATAGTTGGAAGTCAGTGTTCTAGGGATAGATTTGTTTCAATATTGGTAAAGATTAAAGCGTGAACATAACAGAAGATAAGATGAGTCAAGCAGTAAGTGTAGCTTCTACCAGCGGGAAAAGTGGGGATGCAGAGGATGATATGAAAGGGAAGAGGAATTACTCAAAATAATTCATCACTTTGTTTCCTGGATCTAGTCAGAATAGAAAGGTAAATGTCGACAATCTCATAGATGATTACTTTGACAAAAATAGTGATGAAGCTGTTCCAATTTCAAACCCATGGACTTGTGGATTAGCAAAATTAGTAGTCCCTAATATATTTATAGATGCTGATTTCATTCTAGAGATGGCCAATAGGTATGATGTCCTCACCTAAACCATAAAAAGGGATGATTGAAAAGCCCTCATAACCCTAGATATAAATTCATTCATGAAGGCATTCAATTTCTATTATCCAATGTCTACTGAGATAAATTTAAAAGGTTTAGAGGCCAGATGTACAAGAGAGTCTGGCTTTGCATCAAAGTTTATTTAGGAGTATCACATGCCCAGAAAGATGAGAAATTAAATAGTGCCTATCCCAGGAAATGCTCCCTACTACTATAAGGACATCAAATTTTACATGAAATACATTTCATATGCATTATGCAGAGTTTTGGGAGTGGATGGAGGGCCTGGGAGAATAAGTACAAATATTCTTATGATTATCTTAGATATGCAGATCCCTCATATCAGCACAAGCTATGATTATATTTAGTATATAATTGACAAAATGCATCAAGGGTTTATGGATATCCAAAACAAGGAGAAAAACCCTAAATTCATAAATTATTCCATATTAAAGCATTTTATTATGTATTACAACTTTTCTCTTATGGATTGTCAGAATTTGAGGCCACAGAGGTTTTATCAAAATCAGGCCAACCCAATATAATTTTGGTTAAGAGTGTGGAACTACACCTCAAGGGAGAAAGAATTCTATGCTTTCTATAATTGGATAGTATATCCAATCCTCACATGTTTAGGTGTAGATAAGACTAGGTTTCTAGTGAAGCTGTTGCAGTTGTTGAGGCCATGCCAATATGTTGATAAGTGGCCACGAGACCACAACTGGGGGGATTTTTACTATGAGAATAATAACACTTTCATAAGGGTTTATGGTTGTATTCACCCACCCCATGTTCTACCATTCCATGTGCCACCTAGAATTGCAGCAATGGAATTCATCAGATAATTGATTTTAAAAGACAAGGAGCACCTGGATCCTCATAGAAAGGGTACATTTACCCCTAGACAGTTCAAAATCTACAACTTCACAATTAGAAAAAGGGAAGTAGATCTAGTGAATAATTGGTTAAGCCATTATAGGATGAATGTGGCCCTGTGTAGATACACTGATAGAGAAGGTTTGATATTGGGTCCTAATAAGCTCTTAACACCTACTATTCCTTATACAAAAGAACATGAGCAGTGCATGGAGGAAGACCTCATTAGAAACATAATGGAAGATGAAGAGGTCAATCAAAGCGATGATAAGTTTAATGAATTAATGGATTTGGAGAGACAAGTAAAGAGGAAAGGAATATCTTTTGGGGGTTTTTTCCTAGATTTACCATATTTGAAATGACTTGATGCCATGATTGAGTCTTACAATTTGTAGTGTAATCAACTTGAGGATGCACTTATAGTAAATGATAAAGGCCATAAAGGGCATTCTTCATCTGAATATGAGGAGGATAGTGATGTAGAATATTTGGTTCCTATCCCCCCTCTAATGGATCAACCATTTGTTGAAGAAAAGGAAGCAGAAGGACAAAATATAATTGACCTAACAGAGGTACCAGAAACTAAAGTCATTGATGAGCCCCCATTAAAGAAACAAAGAGTAGAAACAAGTTAGCCATCACATGATAAAAAGAATGAAAAGAAAAAGGATAAAATTGGTGCTCTCATCACTGGTGATAGAGCCTATGATCATCAGCTTAGGAAGAAGATAAGACAAGGAAAAAATCTGCAAAAAGATGATGAAGAGGAAATTGAATTGCCTCTTCTAACGTGCACAGATGAGAGATTGCTGCATCAAGAGCAATTCTTAAATGATGATGATTTTATCAAGACTAAATAATTTAAATATTTTCTTATTTAGAATAAGTAGAAATAGGTTGGGCCACAACTACAGTTGTAAGGAAGAGATCCAGTGACAAGTGAAGCCTTGCAGGCATTGCAAGATTATGATCTTGATTCAAAAAAAATAACACCAGAAGAAGCTAGGTAGCTAGTAAAGTCTTGTGGAATGTTGTTGGTGGAAGGATGGGACTTAGCCTCAGCCTTCATAATTGACCAAATAAGGAAACAACCTGATGTCAAGCTATCATCAAAAGTCTAGGTTGGAGAAATGATAAGAGGATTTGGATATAATCCAAAATCCCAGGCCCTAGCAATGATGAGCTTATCTCCAAAGGATTGTAATCCATCCTTATTGAATATACAAGAGAAAATGGAAGGGGACAAGATCATTTGGTCTATTCAGAACACAAGAGACTTCAAAATTTCTCAAGTTCTCACCCATTAAAATAGTTAACTATATCACTAGTTTCACTAGCCAGTGTTTTTAATCTCTTAATGATAAAGATCAAGGCACAAAAGAAGCTAATAGAAAACTTGACACAAAAGTTTCTAGAGATGCCTAAAGTTTCCCATATAGAGTACAAAGAAGGAACAAATGCTTAGGTTCAAAGAGAAGAAACAGATAATGTTGTGTAATACCCCGCCAGGGAACCTTGGAGAACTAAACCTAAACAAGACACTAAGTTTAAAGGATAATTTTTTTTAAATGTTTATAAACAATAAAGATAACAATGTGAAAGAAACACAATGAAGTACATGACATACATGTAATTACAAATCATACATAGATAAAAATCCTCGAGGGTTCCTTGACATAGAATTACTTAAGAAAACTAATCTATGAAAACAACTATAAAGAACTGACATAACGTTACATCAACTGAATTCAATAATATACATCTCATATAATAAGACTACATATACATCTGATACCCAAGGTATTCATACAAGAAACAACATCCACTTCACAAGTCGCAGGGTATGCAATATTACATAAAAATACAAAATAACACATCCTCCAAAGGATGTTAACCAATATCCACATATGAGACAAGTGTACAACTCATGAACTAAACAAGTCTCTGGAAGATGAAGAAGGTAGAAGATGAATAACTACAACAAGTATCATCCAATCATAAAAAAGAACCATCGGATCTCAATGGTAAGAAGAATCACTACCACCCGACCATGTGGAACCAAAGGTCCACTCCCACCGTACTGAGGAGATAGTAACATGCCCACTCACACGGGTATACAACAAGAAGGAAAACATGAAAGGTATACAAGACCAACACAAATAAATGGATAGGAAGATCCTAGAATATTTCTAAATCATAAATAAGGAAGTCTACAAAATACCAGAGGTAACTAACAAACATAGGATAACCTAAGGTGTATATAGGAAGGTGTCATCATGTACCTCTAACCCTTGAGTTTTGTCCTAGAAATTCCTCAATGAATCCCGACACTCAAGTGACCATACATAGTGCCAATGACCTCTCAAACTGACAAAGTCACTAACCAGATTAATATCTTATTAGTTTATACTAACACAACCTAATAAATTATTATGTTATCACTTGTTACCATTACTTACAATAAATAATCCTTGCAGCCACTTGTGAGCTCTGAAAAATTTATTGCAAGCCAACTCCTACTATACAACTAGATAACCACCCTAGGTTCACAAAACAACATCATAAAGGTATCTCATAAAAATCATCACTGATTCCCGCTCATATAAAGATACACCCTCAAAGAATCATAAACAATATCAAAAGAAGAACATAACTCTTGAAACTAGTTCTTGCCCATACAAGAACTGTTGTTCCTCAATTAACCAAAACCATTTCAAGTCACTCTCACAAGATCACATAGGACAAGTTATAGAAATTAGGTTGGGTAAAAAGATCAAGACCAAATCGATAACAACATGACCATGCACTGAAGCGTACATAGTACCAAATAAATAGAAACCCCCAAAACCTCTAGTTTTACATCCTGATAGTCAACTAATCCCAATATACACCTGATAAATTGTAGTACCGTAAAAGGAAATGAAATACATAATCAATTTAATCAATCACTCAGAAGGCACATCACCACATAAAGAGTATGATTCTAGAAAGATAATAATATTCAGTGATAAACTCATTTATAATCACACTATGAAAATTAGTTTATCTTGATAAATTACTATCAGCACTATAATTCAATTTCTGAAGAAAATGCTCTTCAATCCTCTCTAGGTTAATTTATAAAGTTCACATCATATAAATTAACCCATTTAATAATTATTAAGATTAAACTATAATTACAAGTACTTCCAGTTCACATGACTAAATCAGTCTGATAACTCTATTGAAAATAAGACTCCACCCAAAGCCACACTCTTAATCCAACAATGGTCATCCATCCAAAATAAGTCCTAGATTATAACCATTTGAAACCCTAATCTAGAAATAATATATTGAATGTCCTCTTAAATTTAACCACGAAATACTACAATGGTGTAGGGTTAAAAATGATAAAACTATAAAAGGAACAACATAAATAACTTAATAAAAGTATGTAATAGTAACCATTGTTAATAAAAATAAATACTATTAATACTAATTAATAATATCATTTTATTTGTACAAATTACCAATTTCTTTAATTTAATAAATCATTTTAAAAATAACCAACTAAAATTATCATTTAAACCTTAATGTTAAACAATACTAAATAAACATATTAAAATACATTATATTTTAAAATTTTATTTAAAACTAATTTTAAATAAATTAAAATAAAGTTAAAAAAAAAAAACATTAATGAACAAATTAACAATAAAATACAAATAAAATTTATTTAAAAAAAAAAAAACAAATGACATAAGGTGGGGCGGGCTGGGCCCCACACCCCCCAAGCCACGTGGGTCCTTCCTTAAAGGAAGGTCGCGGGCTGCCATGCTGGCAGCCTTGGCTGTCGTGACAGTGGCCTCGCTCGCCACGCCGGCAAGTTGCGGGCCCCCCGCGGGAGGTGGGGGAGTTGGTGGCCCCCGCCTCCCTTTTCATTTCTATTTTTTTTCTTTAGTTTAGTTTTTTTTATATATAAACTTTGTTATATATATATATATATATGTATGTATGTATATATATATATAATTTTTATTTTTTAAAATTATTTAATACTCCAGTTTGTATTTTTCCAATGAGCCCCTCCTTTTTACTTTTATTTTTTTTAGCAATAATAATTAGCTTAAATTTTCTTTAATTTCAAGAATAAATTTATCAAGCCTTATTTCCAATAGTAATGACATTTTTTTAACAAAAGTTTTAAATACAAAGAAGAGGGATTTTGTTTCTTTTTCCACATTCAAGGTGATAAAAACAAGAAGGATCTAATTTTTTTAATATAATTTTATTAATTTTCTCAAGAAGAGTTTTCTTGTTTTCAAGCATGCAAATTAACTTATTTATTTTGTTTCCTTGTAGATCTGGGTCTAGTTTTGGCAAGAGCCTGATGAGGCAAAATCTATACTTTTCAAGGCAAGGAGTTACAGATTTGAGGGTTTTCAAGCAAGTTCAACAACATTATCATATTTTCATTCAAAGGGGAATTTTCCCTAAAAACAAAACCCTAAGGGCAATTCTTAAACATAATTCTTTCACACGAAAAACCCTAATGCCCAATTTGCATTCAACACCCAAAAAATGAAACCTTTATGCCCACAATCATAGATCTGATATGCAAACATGGAGGAAAACAAAAATTGAAATCAAGATCATAATTTTTCAATTCTAAGTCAATGAATTTACTAAATACCTCAAATAAGAAATTCACACAAAGGGCCCTAGCCTTCCGATGCATGGAAGACGGGGATCTTAGAGCTAGAGTTCAAAGAATGAAGACCCTACCTTAATAACTGATGAGAGGCACAATTCCACAAATCCAAAAAAGAAGAATAAACAAATCCAAGCAAGAGAATCCACAATTCCAAGCAAGCTCTCTCAAAACTCTAGTCACCCGATTTCTCCTTCTCCCCAATTGAACAACCTCAAACAAGGCTTCCAATCCAAAGATATAAATAATTCAATCAATTAGTTTTTCAAACAGTGAAAACCCTAAAGGGAATATAAATTATCTACTTATTAATTAAAATAATTCTTTATTTTCAATTTCACTTAAAGCATGCACAATTCAACTTTGGATTATAAAAGAAAAGTGTTGAATTGAAAATGCATGAGAATATATTTAAATTAAATAAATCAATTAACCATGCAACTTAAAGTAATATTCAATAATTAAATTATGAACAATTAATTACAATTAATTGAATTTAACATTTATTAAATCTCAATTATTTAAATCAAGACTTAATAATTAAATCAATTAATTAAATATAGGCACTTAATTAATATTTAATTATTAAATAGCCATATATTTCATATAACAATGTTTTAACCTTATTATAGGTGCAATAATTAACATTAATATTTACCATAAATATTCATTAAACAAATCAAGCTAAAAGCATCATTAAATCACCTAAAACCCATCTAAACAGATAATCAACTAAAATAGACAATCAACTAGAACAAAAACCAAACACACACAAATAGGCTCACGAATCCATGTCACTTGATGGATTCAAATATGATAGTCAATCAAATTATTTGTCCATCAATAGGACAAAATAAGGGTTTAAGGTATGGGTTTGGACCTGAATACTATCTCCCCTCTCTTACCATTGAGATTATTGTGATAGGGCATGCTCACTCTTGCTAATTCAGGGAAGACGTAGCCCGGTACCTACAAACCTATCATCACAAAGACGAACATACATGCATATATAATATAGAAAACAATGGTTGAGACCATGTTATCGTGTGGATCTCGCCGAATCAAGTAACTACAAATATGTCCCATACCATACCAAGCACATCAAACAGTAAAGTACAACATACAATGATCTATGTTCATATAAATCTAGGGTCAGTATTTCTAGAAACCATAATCAAAATGAAATATTAACATATACATAAGCATCATAGAGTAAGCATAAATCATATGTAAAACATGATATATTATACCAAGCAATGGATCCATAACATAAATAAATGTAATACATAAATGTCCTCAAACCATCTGAAATAAACCACACATACACAAAAAGGCCTAAAAGAGTTTGGCATCCGCAAACTGAAAAGAAAACTAAGAGGTGGGTATTACATCCTCATCCCCTAAAACTAGGCATACTCCTAGAAGCCTACAAAAAATATAGATATATCAATCCCTCAATATAAAACATCCTATTGAGTCCTGTAAGACTCAAAGTGCAGATTCCTTAGAATCCTTCTCAGGCCTCTTATTCGAACACGGGGGATCATCCTCTACTGCAGGAATCTAGAAACTAGCTACTAGTCCTTCATCTGCATCCCTACTCAAAGTAGCATGATACACAACTAAAAGGTGATCCAAGGCTACATACACTTCATGAGATCTACCAACACACCCAACTGTAGGCTCAAAAGCCAGTAGCCTCTGCCCCAAGAACTACACTGTGCACTGAGGAAAATTGACCGCAATATGGCCAAGCTTCCCACATAAAAAAACCTCCTCTACAACCACTTCCTCTAACTAAAGGTGCACTAAAATGCTTAACAGTACCCCTACTAACATCCTGATGCACTATGTGAACTAACTGATCAGTTCTATTGCGCATATTGCGTAACTAGTTGTGATAGTTCCCTAACTGAGAACCACCACTAGTACCATGTAAGAATCTCTTACCCTGCTAGTTTTGATTACCCTTCAAAACTATAGGAGGGTTCCCAAAGTTCCTAGCTCCCTGTGGTTGATTACCCTTGTAACCATGAGTAGTTCCACTAGGATGAACTATCCATCTATGCTTGTTGTACAGAATATTACAAAGATTCCTAATCCAAGGACCACTAAAGTAGGAGGAATGATTATTCCCTACTATTGAGACTGATTACCTTTTGGAAAGGTAGAAGGACCTCCAGAATACCCAACTCCCTAAGAATGATTACTCCTGAAAAAAGAAGTAAGTACACTAGACTACACCCCCAACTGACCACCAAAATGATCATGAGAGGTTTCCTCACCCCCTGTTGGTTTTGATCACCCTTCGACTCCGTAAGATGATCCTATTCAATCAATATAGCCTTATAAATTGCATCCCTAAAAGCTTAGGATTTGAAGACTTGAACTCCTCCATCAGTGAGGTCATTAAGCCCTCCGACAAGGTGTTGAATCTTCAAGGCCTAATCTAGATCAAGGTCCCCAACAATAGCTCTAGACTCAATAGACTCCATAACTAAAGAAACCAAAGAATCAAAAAATAACTCAAAATCAAAATCAAAAGGTGACAAATGAAAATAAATAAACACAAGGAAACAATTTTAAATACATCATAGTTTTATGTCTATGTTTGTTTCAAGTTTTATATCAAAAGACAACTAATGGGCATACAAATTTCCCAGAGCTCCTAGTGTAGAAATGTGGGCTCTGATACCAAGTGTAATGCCCTGCTAGGGAACCCAAGAGAACTAAACCTAAAGAAGACATGAAGTTTAGAGGATAATTTTTATAAACAATAATGATAACAATGCAGAAGCAACACAATGAAGTACATGACATACATGTAAGTACAACTCATACATAGATAACAATCCTCAAGGGTTCCTTGACGTAGAATTACTTAAGAAAACTAATCTACAAAAATAACTATAAAGAATTGACATAAGGTTACATCAACTGAATTCAATAATATACATCTCATATAATAAGACAACATATACATCTGAAACCCAGGGTATTCATACGAGAAACAAAATCTACTACACAAGTCACAGTGTATGCAATATTATATAACAATACAAAATAACACATCCTCCAAAGGATGTTAACCAATATCCACATATGACACAAGTATACAACTCATGAACTAAACAAGTGTCCAAAAGATGAAGAAGGTAGAAGAAGAAGAATTGCAACAAGGATCATCCGATCATGAAGAAGAACCGTCAGATCTCAATGGTAATAAGAATCACTACCAGCCGACCATGTGGAACCAAAGGTCCACTCACACCATGTTGAGGAGATAGTTAAAGGCCCAATCACATGGGTATACAACAAGAAGGAAAACATCAAAGGTATACAAGACCAACACAAAGAAATGCATAGTAAGATCCTAGAAGCTTTCTAAATCATAAATAAGGAAATCTATGAAATACCAGAGCTAACTGAGACATGTAGGATAACCTAAGGTGTATATAGGAAGGTGTCATCATGTACGTCTAACCCTTGAGTTTTTTCCTAGAAATCCCTCAATGAAACCTAACACTCAATTGACCATACACAACGCCAATGTCCTCTCAAACTGATAAAGTCACTAACCAGATTAATATCTTATTAATTTATACTAACACAACCTAATAAATTATTATGTTATCACTTGTTACCATTACTTACAATAAACGTTCCTAGCAGCTACTTGTGATCTCTGACAATTTATGGAAAGCCACCTCCTACTATACAACTAGGTAGCCTACCCTAGGTTCACAAAGAACATCATAAAGGTATCTCATAAACCTCATCATTGATTCCCACTCATATAGGGATACACCCTCAAAGAATCATAAACAATATCAAAAGAAGAACATAACTCTTGAAAGTGGTTCTTGCACATACAAGAACTACTGGTCCTTAATTAACCAAAACCATTTTAAGTCACTCTCACAAGATCACATAGGACAAGTTACATAAATTATGTTGGGTAAAAATATCAAGACCAAATCGATAACAACATGAAAATGCACTGAAGAATACATAGCACCAAAGAAACATAAACCCTCAAAACCTCTAGTTTTATATCCTGATAGTCAACCAATCCCAATAGACACCGGACACATTGCAGTATCGTAAAAGGAAAAGAAACACATAATCAATTTAATTAGTCACTCAGAAGGAGCATCACCACATAAAGAGTACGATTCTAGAAAGACAATAATATTCAGTGATAAACTCATTTATAGTCACACTATACAAATTAGTTTATCTTGATAAATTAATATCAACACTATAATTCAATTTCTAAAGAAAATGCCCTTCAAGCCTCTCTAGGTTAATTTATAAAGTTCACATCATATAAATTAACCCATTTAATAATTACTAAGATTAAACTATAACTACAAGTACTTCCAGTTCACATGACTAAATCAGTTTGATAACTCTGTTGAAAATAAGACTCCACCCAAAGCCACACTCTTAATCCAATAATGGTCATCCATCCAAAACAAGTCCTAGAGTATAACCATTTGAAATCCTAATCCATAAATAATATATTTGATTTCCTCTTAATTTAATAACTGGTGAGAGGCACAATTCTAGAAATTCAAGCAAGAAGAATCCACAAATCCAAGCAAGAGAATCCACAATTCCAAGCAAGCTCTCTCAAAACTCTAATCATCTGATTTCTCCTTCTCCCTGATTGAAAAACCTCAAACAAGGCTTCTAATCCAAAGATATAGATAATCCAAGCAATTAAGTTTTCAAAAAGTCAAACCCCTAAAGGGAATATAAATTATCTAATTATTAATTAAAATAATTATTTATTTTCAATTTCACTTAAAGCATGCACAACTCAACTTTGGATTATAAAAGCAAAGTGTTGAATTGAAAATGCATGAGAACATATTTCAATTAAACAAATCAATTAAACATGCAACTTAAAGTAATATTCAATAATTCAACTATGCACAATTAATTACAATTAATTGAATTTAATATTTTTAAAATCTCAATTATTTAAATCAAGACTTAATAATTAAATCAATTCATTAAATATAGGCACTTAATTAATATTTAATTATTAAATAGCCATATATTTCATATAACAATATTTTAACCTTATTATAGGTGCAATAATTGACATTAATATTTACCATAAATATTCATTAAATAAATCAAGATAAAAGCATCATTAAATCGCCTAAAACCCATCTAAACAGATAATCAACTGAAACAGACAATCAACTGGAACAGAAACCAAACACACACAAACAGGCTCACAAATCCACATCACTTGACGTATTCAAATAGGATAGTCAATCATATTATTTGTCCATCAATAGGACAAAATAAGAGTTTAGGGTAAGGGTTTGGACCTGAATACTATCTCCTCTCTCTTACCATCGAGATTATTGCGATAGGGCATGTTAGGGTTTTTTCTTGGAGGGCCTCTAAAATGCTTGAATACTTGATTAACTTTGTGACTCCCAATGTCTTAAAATTATGACTCAAGCAAGAGAAAACTCTAATTGATGAGGTATTTTGATAACACTGGGGATACCTATTATCACCTCCTTCTTTTTTGAGATCCACTGACTTAGGCAGGTTTTACCTATAATTGATTACTGATTTGACAGTATCTTTAGAGTGGATTTTTTACTTATGTGTTGAATACCCTACTCTTATATGGATAAATAGATAACAATGCAGATGACCATGATTACTCTGAGGAAAATTTTAACAATCCAAATCATTATCTTGATAATGACAGACAACAAGATGATAAGGATTTCCATTCTTCTTTCCTTTTATAATTCTTATGAATTTAGGAGGAGTAACCTGTTTGATTTTCACTTTAAGAAATCAACAAACTCAAATTGTAAATTCTGTGAATACAATTGATTTAAAACATAGGCTCTTTGTCTAAGTGTAATTGATATTTAATAGTTTTAAATATTTGGATGATGATGGATTACTCGACAGGTTCTAGACCAGTGCATATCCTTGGGCTATAGAGTCAAAAGATATAAATCCACATAAATAAACAAATAAGAATACTGTAGGATGCCTTACAACCTACATACAACTCAGATAAAGTGCCTTAGAAATTACCCTATCATTCCCACAATGTTGTATCAAATCCTCAATCACTGTTGTACTCTCTGAAACTACTCACAAAACTTAATTCTACCCTTAGAAGAAACTTGCAAATAACCGGATAGCTACCTTATAGCCAATATGTTTAACATGCCTTGCAAATTAAACATAAAAGAGTACACATAATAAGTCAAGAGACAACAACAATATAGAATAAATTTGTACTATATTTTATTCATAAATTTATGCTTCAGTACATATAAAGGCTAAAAGCTCAAAAACACAGACTCAAATCTACAAGTCTGGCTTATAATTCTATTTCATCTCCCTTAAAAACTATTACATTTGACCTATTTATAGGTCTAAACCATCTTGGAATACTTAATATAAGGATACAACAAGCTTCGGATGGTATAAGAAACCTAAACCTAAAATTTGTAGAAAAGCCAAAAGAAAAGAGTGACCCAAGCGGTGGAAAAAAAGAAGTGGAGAATGAAATCTGATTTGCTTCTTGTCTTCATATGATCTTTGACACCTTTAGTTGTGTATATTGAGGATAGTCTCATATTTGACTTTTGGTGATGACTAACTTGCTTGTCTTTCAATAAATCTGTACAAGGTGTTCTAACAATCCTTTATTCTTCATCAATGATATCCAAATCTACTATAACTAGCTTCTTCTTCTTAGGTTGTGTCAGAATATCCCAGGTAGTCAAATCTTCTTCTTTTTGCCACTCAAAATTCTGAATATTCTCCAACTGAGTCTTTTCCTCTCCCATCTAGCATCTGTTATGCTCTTAACATCAGATATGAATTTATTGCAATATGATTCTGCTTTAAATGCCTCATCTAGAAGTGCCTTGAACCTCTCCATATCCAATTCTCCTTGGTCAGAGACATAAATGTCTTTATTGGGAAGTAAAGTGTCAAACTTTGATATCCATAACCCTAATGGTTTGATTTAATCATCCTTGGCCCTAATTGGAGGTATAAACCTACTATAATCTAACCCAAACATCTTTAATTTGGCCTCAATTTGATCAGCTTTACCTTAGAAAAAGGATAAGGTAACCCCAATTTGCTCTATCTTGGTACCTACCAAAGTTAGTATTTCAGGAAAATCTGATCTTAATGGATAAACTGACACTAATCTCTCAAAAAGTGATGTCTTCCCAGACCAAGTTGCATAGTAGGGGTTAAAAATTGTCAAAAAACTTGCCACTTCTATCTGCAGTCCTAGAAGTCTACCATATGCTCCATATACTATATCTATCTTCGCCTTAATAATATTAATTCTATGCTACAAAATTGATACCAATACTCCCAAGATTACACTATTATGCTCAATGATTCTCTTCTCTGCTTCAACCAATGTATCCTCTATATCATCAGCCTGTATTTCAGCATCTATAACCTCCTTAGGCTCAATAGGGGTAGGCTCTATTAATTCTATTAGCTATTTGGTAAGCTCATCTATAAGCTTATCTTTTTCCTTGATTTTTATTAGGGCTAATTCCTTGTCTTTGATAATATCACTAGTGTCACTAGTGAGCTTTTGTAACTTTTCTGATAGCTGAGTCATTTTTGCCTCATTCATTTGAGAAAAATGAGTCATTACTTGGGCTATCTCGAAGTCTCCTGTGTTGTCAAGTGTGCAAATAATCTTGTTTCACTCCATCTTTTCTAGAATATTAAGATCAGATGGCTTTTGATCCTTAGGAACTAGGCTCCACATTGCAAGTGCTTGGGATTTGGGGTTATAACCAAACCCTCTCATCATATTTCCAACCTAGGTCTCTGATGACAATTTGATGTCACATTTTCTTCTAATTTGATCTATGATAAAGGTCAAGGACATGTCCCACCCTTCAACAAATAACATACCACTGGCGTTTACTAGTTCTCTAGCCTGCTCTGGTGTTATTTCTTTAGATTCAGGATCATATTCCTGCAATGCCTGTAAGGCTTCCTCAGTTACTGGATCACCTCTTACCAGTTGCAACTACTTTCCAAGTTGTTGTTGCTTATTCCAAATAAGGAAATCTTTGAATTCCCTGGTTTTTATGAAGTTGTCATCTTTGAGGAACTCCTCCTGATGTAATAGTCTTTCATCAATACATGATCTGAGGGGTAATTCTTCCTCTTCCTCAACATCTTTCTGTAATTTCTTTCCAGCCCTTATTTTCTTTCTCAGCTGATGATCATAGGGTCTATTGCTAGTTATTAGGGCTCCAATTTTATCAATTCTTCTTTTCTTAGAGGGAAACCCTTCTTCCACCTTTTGTTTTTTAATAAGGGGCTCATCTGATACTTCCTTTTTTGGGACCTCCATTAGGTCAACAATATTTTCACCTTTATCTAGCTGACCATATGCAATTGCCTGATATTTTGGATTAGTAGAAGGTGAAGGGTAACCTTGGTCACTATCGTCATCATATTCAGATTCTAAATGATCTTTGTGGCCCTTTTCTAGCACTACTAGTGCATCTTCCAACTGATTTCATAAGAGTGTGTGACTATGCATCATTGCATCTAGCCTCTTGATATAAGGCAAATCAAGATAGAATCCTCCAAAACTCATTCCTTTTCTCCTTACCTGTCTTTCAAAATCCATAAGTTAATTAAATTTATTTTCTCTTTTACTTAGCTCCTCATCCTCCAAGATATTTCTAATAAGATCTTCTTCTATACATTCGTCATGCATTTTTGTCTAAGGGATAGTTTGTGTAAGAAATTTTTCTCACACTCAGAATGAACCCCTCTATGTCAACATTTCTATGTAGGGCTACATTCATTCTGTAATGATTCAACCATGCATTCACCTGATCTAAGGCCCCTTTTCCAATTAGAAAATTATAAATCTTGAACTGCCTAGGGGTGAAAGTTCCCTTTCTATGTGGAGCAAGGTGCTCTTTATCTGTTACAATCAGCTTCCATATGAATTTCATGGCAGCTATCCTTGGTGGCACCTAAAATGACAAAATATGTGGAGGGTAAGGGAAACCATAAACCCTTATGAGGGTAAACCTCTGCTCATAGTAGAAATCACCCCAATTATGATCTCCTAGCCATTTGTCCAAATACTGACAGTGCCTCAGCAATTGAATTACCCTAATAGGCAATCTAGGCTTATCAACCCCTAAACAGTTAAGCAATGGATATATTATCCAATTCTCAAAAGCACAAAACTCATGTTTTCTAGATGTGTAATTCCATAATGTGATCCAAAACTGAATAGGGTTAGGTTGATTATGGTGAAATCTCTGTGGCTGTTGTGATTGGCAATCAAAAATTGGATAATTGTAATAAAGAATCATATGCATAAGTATTGAATAATGCATGAATTTTGGATGATCCTTCTTAACTTGTACATCAATAAACCCCTGGTGTATTTGATCAATAATATATTGAATATAATAATAATTTTGAGTGGTGTGAACACTCATCATATCTAACACCATCATCAAAATGTCAGAAGTAATTCTATTTTCTCTAGAATCTATCCCAAGCACTCTACATAGTGCAGATACGATGTACTTCATGTAAAAGTTTAGCTCCTTAAAGAAGTATGGGGTTGTTCCTACCATAGGGGTTACAAAGGATTTCAATTTCTTAGGGACATGGTGGTCCTTGATCTATTTAGCAGTAATACCAGACTCCCTGGTATATTTATTTTCCAAACTCTTCAAATTTATCTCAGTAGCCATTGGGTAATACACATTAAAAGCCTTCATAAAGGAATTCCTGTCCAAGGTGAGTAGAGGATTTCCATCATCCCTCTTAATGGTTTTGATCATAGGGCCATATCTACTGTCCAATTCTAATATGAAGTCTACATTAATGAAGACCTCAGGAACTAATAATCTAGCCAAACCACAGGTACAAGGATTCAAGACAGGCTTGGGTCCATCATTATTGTTATAAAAGTAATTGAAGAGTGAATATCCTAACGACACTGTTGTTTTAGCATCTCTAATAAATGACATATCATCAATCAAAACATCAGCACTGACCTTTTGGCTTTGACTAGAACCAAGAAGCAGAGTGAGGAATTCACTTGAGAAGTTTCTCTTTGCTTTTGAATCATCCTCAACATCTTTGTTTCTCTCACTGGTAGAAGCCATACTCTGGGCCTAACTTAAACCCTAGTTTTGTTCTGGTCACAAACCTAAATATTATAGAAAATACTATCAAACCCTCATCACAACTATAAATTATGCTAAAATTTTGTAATTATGAACTCTAGAACACTGTCAGCTTCAATCTTTACAAAATTTCAAATCAAATAATCACCCTTAGAAAAAAATTTCTACTAGAAACCTCAATTTCTCATAAGCACACTAAAACTCTACAAACACTACACTCTGGGAAATAAAAGCTTGGTAAAATGAAATGATAATGAACAAATTTACCTATAATTTCCAATTGAATGTGGATTTTCACTTTTGGCTGGTAATTCCATCACTTCATTATGAGCTTCATATGCTACGACATCAACTTCTGGCATTAACCATGTCATTCATATTGTCAGACAATCAATTCTTCATGAGTGATCTTGCATAAAAACCCTATAAAATTCAAAATATAATTGCAATCACATCTATTTGGCTACATTGACTCATACTACGGCTATTTTCCATCTTTCATAATCCTTAAAATATGAGTGGTTAACAACTATTCATAATGGCATTGCTGAAAAGTCTATATTAACTCTGATTCATTTCTAGCGACTCTGTGAATGAATCAACCTCTTTGTCGCTTAATATTTTTACTAACTACAGTTCCTTCAAGAGACTCAGTGACTACCGTCAGATTAACTCTTTGATTCATGGTTGTTGCAAGATCTTATAATATACTGACTTATGAATGACACGGTTAATGCTAGAAGTTGATTTCAAAGCATATGAAGCTCATAATGAAGTGATAGAATTACCAGCCAGAAGTGACAATACGCATTCAAATGGAAATTATAAGTATATTTGTTCATTATCATTTCATTTTACCAAGCTTTTATTTCCCAGAGTGAAGTGTTTGCAGAGTTTTAGTGTGCTTATGAGAAATTGAGGTTTCTTGAAGCAAAGTTTTTCTAAGGGTGATTATTTGATTTGAAATTCAATAAAGATGAGCTTGTGACTTCCAATCTCTTAATATTCTGACTCAAGCAAGAGAAAGCTCTAATTTATGAGGTATTTTGATAACACTGGGGATACCTATTATCACCTCCTTCATTTATGAGATCCACTGACTCAGGCAGGTTTTACCTATAATTGATTACTGACTTGACAATATCTTTAGAGTGAATTTCTTACTTATGTGCTGAATGCCCTGCTGTTATATGGATAAATAGATAACAATGCAGATGACCATGATTACTCTGAGGAAAATTTTAACAATCCAAATCATTATCTTGATGATGACAAACAACAACATGATAAGGATTCCCATCCTTCTTTCCTTTTATAATTCTTATGAATTTAGGAGGATTAACCTATTTTATTTTCTCTTTAAGAAACCAACAAACTCAAATTGTAAATACTGTGAATACAATTGATTTAAAACATATGCTCTTTGTGTAAGTATAACTGATTTTGAATAGTTTTAAATATTTGGATGATGATGGATTACTCGACAGGTTCTAGACTAGTGCCTATCCTTTGGCTATAGAGTAAAAAGATATAAATCCACATAAATAAACAAAGAAGAATGCTATAGGATGCCTTACAACCTACACACAACTCAGATAAAGTGCCTTACAAATTACCCTGTCATTCCCACAATGTTGTATCAAATCCTCAATCACTGTTGTACTCTCTGAAACTACTCACAAAACTTAATTGTCCCCTTAGAAGAAACTTGAAAATAATTGGATAGTTACCTTACATCAAATATGTTTAACATGCCTTACAAATTAAACATCAAAGAGTACACACAATAAGCCAAGATACAACAACAATATAGAATAAAGTTGCACTATATTTTATTCATAAATTTCTACTTCAGTACATATAAAGGCTAAAAGCTCAAAAACATGGACTCGAATCTACAAGTATGCCTTATGATTATATTTAATCTCCCTTAAAAAATATTACATTTGATCTATTTATAGGTCTAAACCATCTTGGAATAATTAAGATAAGGATGCAACAAGTTTCAGATGGTTTAAGAAACCTAAACCTAAATTTTGAAGAAAAGACAAAAGAAAAGAGTGACCCAAGCGGTGGAAAAACAAAAGTGGAGAATGAAATCTGATTTTCTTCTTGTCTTCATATGATCTTTGACACCTTTTGTTGTGTATATTGAGGATAGTCTCATATTTGACTTTTGGTGATGACTAACTTGCTTGTCTTTCAATAAATCTGTACAAGGTGTTCTGATAATCCTTTATTCTTCATCAATGATATCCAAATCTACTATCACTGACTTCTTATTCTTAGGTTGTGTCAGAATATCCCAGGTAGTCAAATCTTCCTCTTTTGGCCACTCAAAATTCTGAATACTCTCCAACTGAGTCTTTTTCCTCTCCCATCAAGCATCTATTATGCTCTTAACATTAGATATGAATTTATTGCAATATGATTCTACTTTAAATGCCTCATCCAGAAGTGCATTGAACCTCTCCATATCCAATTCTCCTTGGTTAGAGACATAAATGTCTTTATTGGGAAGTACAGTGTCAAACTCTGATATCCATAACCCTAATGGTTTGATTTGATCATCCTTGGCCCTAATTGGAGGTATAAACCTACTATAATCTAACCCAAACATCTTTAATTTGGCCTCAATTTGATCAGCTTTACCTTAGAAAAAGGATAAGGTAACCCCAATTTTCTCTATCTTGGTACCTGCCAAAGTTAGTTTTTTATGCAAATCTGATCTTAGTGGATAAATTGACGCTAATCTCTCAAAAAGTGATGTCTTCCTAGACCAAGTTGCATAGTAGGGGTTACAAATTGTCAAAAAACTTGCCACTTCTATCTGCAGTCCTAGAAGTCTACCATATGCTCCATATACTATATCTATCTTTGCCTAAATAATATTAATTCTATGCTGAAAAATTGATACCAATACTCCCAATATTACACTATTATGCTCAATTATTCTCTTCTCTGCTTCAACCAATGTATCCTCTATATCATCAGCCCATATTTCAGCATCTATAACCTCCTTTGGCTCAACAGGGGTAGGCTCTATTAATTACATTAGCATTTTGGTAAGCTTATCTTTTTCCTTGATTTTTATTAGGGCTAATTCCCTATCTTTGATAATATCACTAGTGTCCTTAGTGAGCTTTTGTAACTTTTCTAATAGCTGAGTCATTTTTGCCCCATTCATTTGAGAAAAATGAATCATTACTTGGGCTATCTCCAAGTATCCTATGTTGTCAAGTGTGAAAATAATCTTGTTTCCCTCCATCTTTTCAATAATATTAAGAACAGATGACTTTTGATCCTTAGGAGCTAGGCTCCACATTGCAAGTGCTTGGGATTTGGGGTTATAACCAAACCCTCTCATCATATTTCTAGCCTGGGTCTCTGATGAAATTTGATGTCAGGTTTTCTTCTAATTTGATCTATGATAAAGGTCAAGGACAAGTCCCACCCTTCAACAAACAACATACCACTGGTGTTTACTAGTTCTCTAGCCTGCTCTGGTGTTATTTCTTTAAATTCTGGATCATATTCTTGCAATGCCTATAATGCTTCCTAAGTTATTGGATCACCTCTTTCCAGTTGTAACTACTTTCCAAGTTGTTGTTGCTTACTCCAAATAAGGAAATGTTTGAATTCCCTAGTTTTTATGAAGTTGTCATCTTTGAGGAACTCCTCCTGATGTAATAGTCTTTCATCAATACATGATCTGAGGGGTAATTCTTCCTCTTCCTCAACATCTTTCTACAATTTCTTTCCAGCCCTTATTTTCTTTCTCAGCTGAGGATCATAGGGTCTATTGCTAGTTATTAGGGCTCCAATTTTATCAATTCTTCTTTTCTTAAAGGGAAACACTGCTTCCACCTTTTGTTTTTTAAGAAGGGGCTCATCTGATACTTCCTTTTCTGGGACCTCCATTAGGTCAACAATATTTTCACCTTCATCTAGCTGACCATATGCAATTGCCTGATATTTTGGATTAGTAGAAGGTGAAGGGTAACCTTGGTCACTATCGTCATCATATTCAGATTCTAAATGATCTTTGTGGCCCTTTTCTAGCACTACAAGTGCATCTTCCAACTGATTGCATAAGAGTGTGTGATTATGCATCATTACATCTAGCCTCTTGATATAAGGCAAATTAGGATAGAATCATCAAAAACTCATTCCTTTTCTCCTTACCTGTCCTTCCAAATCCATAATTTCATTAAATTTATTTTCTCTTTTATTTACCTCCTCATCCTCCAAGATATTTCTAATCAGATCTTCTTCTATACATTCGTCGTGCATTTCTATGTAAGGGATAGTGGGTGTAAGAAATTTTTCTCACACTCAGAATGAACCCCTCTATGTCAACATGTCTATGTAGGGCTACATTCATTCTCTAATGATTCAACCATGAATTCATCTGATCTAAGGCCCCTTTTCCAATTAGAAAATTATAAATCTTCAACTTCCTAGGGGTCAAAGTTCCATTTCTATGTGGAGCAAGGTGCTCTTTATCTGTTATAATGAGCTTCCATATGAATTTCACGGTAGCTATCCTAGGTGGCACCTGAAATGACAAAATATGTGGAGGGTAAGGGAAACCATAAACCCTTATGAGGGTAAACCTCTGCTCATAGTAGAAATCACCCCAATTATGATCTCCTGGCCAATTGTCCAATTAATAATAGGGCCTCAGCAATTGAATTACCCTAATAGGCAATCTAGGCTTGTCAACCCCTAAACACTTAAGCAAAGGATATATTATCCAATTCTCAAAAGCACAAAACTAATGTTTTCTAGATGTGTAATTCCATAATGTGATGGAAAACTGAATAGGGTTAGGTTGATTATGGTGAAATCTCTGTGGCTATTGTGATTGACAATCCAAAAATGGATAATTGTAATAAAGAATCATATGCATAAGTATTGAATAATGCATGAATTTTGGATGATCCTTCTTAACTTGTACATCAATAAACCCCTGGTGTATTTGATCAATAATATATTGAATATAATCATAATTTCTAGTGGTGTGAACACTCTGCATATCTAACACCATCATCAAAATGTCAAAAGTAATTCTATTTGCTTTAGCATCTCTCCCAAGCACTCTACATAGTGCATATACGATGTACTTCATGTAAAATTTTATCTCCTTAAAGAAGTATGGGTTTGTTCCTACCATAGAGGTTACAAAGGATTTCAATTTCTTAGGGACATGGTGGTCCTTGATCTATTTAGCAGAAATACCAGACTCCCTGGTATATTTATTTTCCAAACTCTTCAAATTTATCTCAGTAGCCATTGGGTAATACACATTAAAAGCCTTCATAAAGGAATTCCTGTCCAAGGTGAGTAGAGGCTTTCCATCATCCCTCTTAATGGTTTTGATCACAGGGTCATATCTACTAGCCAATTCTAATATGAAGTCTACATCAATGAAGACATCAGGAACTAATAATCTGGCCAAACCACAGGTCCAAGGATTCAAGACAGGCATGGGTCCATCACTATTGTTATAAAATTAATTGAAGAGTGAATATCCTAATGACCTTGGTGTTTTAGAATCTCTAATAAATGACATATCATCAATCAAAACATCAGCACTGACCTTTTGGCTTTGACTAGAACCAGGAAGTAGAGTGAGGAATTCACTTGAGAAGTTTCTCTTTTCTTTTGAATCATCTTCAACATTTTCATTTCTCACACTGGTAGAAGCCATACTCTGGGCCTAAATTAAACCCTAGTTTTATTCTAGTCACAAACCTAAATACCAAAACAAATACTATCAAACCCTCATCGCAACTATAAATTATGCTAAAATTTTGTAATTTTGAACTCTAGAACACTGTCAGCCACAATCTTTACTGAATTTCAAATCAAATAATCACCCTTAGAAAAAAATTTCTACTAGAAACCTCAATTTCTCATAAGCACACTAAAACTCTAAAAACACTACACTCTGGGAAATAAAATCTTGGTAAAATGAAATGATAATGAACAAATATACTTATAACTTCCAATTGAATGTGGATTGTCACTTTTGGCTAGTAATTCCATCACTTCATTATGAGCTTCATATGCTGCGACATCAACTTCTGGCATTAACCATGTCATTCATACTGTCAGACAATAAATTCTTGATGAGTGATCTTGCATAAAAACCCTATAAAATTCAAAATATAATTGCAATCACATCTGTTTGGCTACATTAACTCATACTATAGCTATTTTCCATCTGTCATAATCCTTAAAATCTGAGTGGTTAACAACTATTCATAATGGCATCGCTGATAGGTCTATATTAACTCTGATTCATTTCTAGCGACTCGATGATTGAATCAACCTCTTTGTCGCTTAATATTTTTACTAACTACAGTTCCTTCAGGAGACTCAGTGACTACCATCAGATTAACTCTTTGATTCATGGTTGTCATGATATCTTATAATATACTGACTTATGAATGACACGGTTAATGCTAGAAGTTGATTTCAAAGCATATGAAGCTCATAATGAAGTGATAGAATTACTAGCCAGAAGTGAAAATACGCATTCAATTGGAAATTATAAGTATATTTGTTCATTATCATTTCATTTTACCAAGCTTTTATTTCCCAGAGTGAAGTGTTTGCAGAGTTTTAGTGTGCTTATGAGAAATTGAGGTTTCTAGAAGCAAAGTTTTTCTAAGGGTGATTATTTGATTTGAAATTCAGTAAAGATGAGCTTGTGACTTCCAATGTCTTAATATTCTGACTCAAGCAAGAGAAAAATCTAATTTATGAGGTATTTTGATAACACTGGGGATACCTATTATCACCTCCTTCTTTTATGAGATCCACTGACTTTGGCAGGTTTTACCTATAATTGATTACTGATTTGACAGTATCTTTAGAGTGAATTTATTACTTATGTGTTGAATGCCCTACTCTTATATGGATAAATAGATAACAATGTAGATGACCATGATTACTCTGAGGAAAAGTTTAACAATCCAAATCATTATCTTGATGATGACAAAAAGCAACATGATAAGGATTCCCATCCTTCTTTTCTTTTATAATTTTTATGAATTTAGGAGGATTAACCTATTTTATTTTCTCTTTAAGAAATCAACAAACTCAAATTGTAAATACTATGAATACAATTGATTTCAAACATATGCTCTTTGTGTAAGTATAACTGATTTTGAATAGTTTTAAATATTTGGATGATGATGAATACTCGACAGGTTCTAGACTAGTGCCTATCCTTCAGCTATAGAGTAAAAAGATATAAATCCACATAAATAAACAAAGAAGAATACTATAGGATTCCTTACAACCTACATACAACTCAGATAAAGTGCCTTACAAATTACCCTGTCGTTCCCACAATGTTGTATCAAATCCTCGATCACTATTGTACTCTCTGAAACTACTCACAAAACTTAATTCTCCCCTTAGAAGAACTTGAAAATAATTGGATACATACCTTACATCCAATATGTTTAAAATTCCTTATAAATTAAACATAAAAGAGTACACATAATAAGCCAAGATACAACAACAATACAGAATAAATTTGCACTATATTTTAGTCATAAATTTTTGCTTCAGTACATATAAAGGCTAAAAGCTCAAAAACACAAACTAAAATCTACAAGTATGCCTTATGACTCTATTTCATCTCCCTTAAAAAATATTACATTTGATCTATTTATAGGTCTAAACCATCTTGGAATCCTTAAAATAAGGATGTAACAAGCTTCGGATGGTTTAAGAAACCTAAAACAAAAATTTGCAGAAAGGACAAAAGAAAAGAGTGACCCAAGCGGTGGAAAAGCAAAAGTGGAGAATGAAATCTGATTTTCTTCTTGTCTTTATATGATATTCAACACCTTTAGTTGTCTATATTGAGGATAGTCTCATATTTGACTTCTGGTGATGACTAACCTGCTTGTCTTTCAAGAAATATGTACAACGTGTTCTGACATTCCTTTATTCTTCATCAATGATATCCAAATCTACTATCACTGGCATCTTCTTCTTAGGTTGTGTCAAAATATCCCAGGTAGTCACATCTTCCTCTTTTGGCCACTCAAAATTCTGAATATTCTCCAACTGAGTCATTTTCCTCTCCCATCTAGCATCTGTTATGCTCTTAACATCATATATGAATTTATTGCAATCTGATTCTGCTTTAAATGCCTCATCTAGAAGTGCATTGAACCTCTCCATATCTAATTCTCCTTTCTTAGAGACATAAATGTCTTTATTTGGAAGTACACTATCAAACTCTGACATCCATAACCCTAATGGTTTGATTTAATCATCCTCGGCCCTAATTGGAGGTACAAACCTACTATAATCTAACGCAAACATCTTTAATTTGGCCTCAATTTGATTGGCTTTACCTCTGAAAAAGGATAAGGTAACCCCAATTTTATCTATCTTGGTACCTATGAAATTTACTATTTAAGGAAAATCTTGTCTTAGCTGATAAACTGATGCTAATCTCTTAAAAAGTGATGTCTTCCTAGACCAAGTTGTATAGTAGGGGTTCAAAATTGTCAAAAAACTTGCCACTTGTGTCTGCAGTTCTGGCAATCTACCATATGCTCCATATACTATATCTATCTTTGCATTAATAAAATTAATTCTATGCTACAAAATTGATACCAATACTCCCGATATTACAACATTATGCTCAATGATTCTTTGCTCTGCTACAACCAATGTATCCTTTGTATCATCAGCCTAGATTTTAGAATCTATAACCTCCTTAGGCTCAATAGGGGTAGGCTCTGTTAATTCCATTATTTTTTTGTAAGCTCATCTATAAGCTTATCTTTTTCCTTGATTTTTATTAGGGCTAATTCCCTGTCTTTTATAATATCACTAGTGTCACTAGTGAGCTTTTGTAACTTTTCTGATAGCTAGTTTTTTTTCATCAATCATCTGAGAAAAATGAGTCATTACATGGGCTATCTCCAATTCTCCTGTGTTTTCAAGTGTCCAAATAATCTTGTTTCCCTCCATCTTTTCCTAAGTATTAAGAATAGATGTCTTTTCATCCTTAGGAGCTAGGCTCCACATTGCAAGTGCTTGGGATTTGGGGTTATAACCAAACCCTCTCATCATATTTCCAACCTGGGTCTCTGATGACAATTTGATGTCAGGTTGTCTTCTAATTTTATCTATGATAAAGGCTGAGGACAAGTCCCAACCTTCAACAACCAACATACCACTGGCTTTTACTAGTTCTCATTCCTGCTTTGGCATTATTTCTTCAAATTCAAGATCATATTCCTGCAATGCTTGTAAGGCTTCCTCAGTTAATGGATCACCTCTTGCCAGTTGCAACTTCTCTCCAACTTGTTTCTACTTATTCCAAATAAGGAAATCTTTCAATTCCTTAATTTTTATGAAGATGTCATCTTTGAGGAACTCCTCCTGATGTAATAGTCTTTTATCAATACATGATCTAAGGGTAATTCTTCCTCTTACTCAACATCTTTCTATAATTTCTTTCCAGCCCTTATTTTCTTTCTCACCTGATGATCATAGGGTCTATTCCCAGTTATTAGGGCTCCAATTTTATCAATTCTTCTTTTCTTAGAGGGCTCCCCTGCTTCCACCTTTTGTTTTTTAAGAAGGGGCTCATCTGATGCTTCCTTTTCTGGGACCTCTGTTAGGTCAAAAATATTTTCACCTTCATCTAGCTAACCATATGCAATTGCCTGATATTTTGGATTAGTAGAAGGTGAAGGGTAACCCTGGTCACTATCATCATCATATTCATATTCTGAATGATCTTTGTGGACCTTTTCTAGCACTGCTAGTGCATCTTCCAACTGATTGCATAAGAGTACGTGATTATCCATCATTGCATCTAGCCTCTTGATATAAGGAAAATTAGGATAGAATCCTCCAAAAATCATTCCTTTTCTCCTTATCTATCTTTCCAAATCCATAAGTTCATTTAATTTACTTTCTCTTTTACTTACCTCCTCATCCTATAAGATATTTCTAATTAGATCTTCTTCCATACATTCCTCGTGTATTTTTCTGTAAGGGATAGTTGGTCTAAGAAATTTCTTCACACTTAGAATGAACCCCTCTATGTCAACATGTCTACGTAGGGCTACATTCATTCTCTAATGATTCAACCATGCATTCACCTTATCTAGGGCACCTTTTCCAATCAAAAAATTGTAAATATTGAATTGCCTAGGGGTGAAAGTTCCCTTTCTGTGTGGATCAAGGTGCTCTTTATCTGTTACAATGAACTGCCATATGAATTCTATGGCAGCTATCCTAGGTGGCACATGAAATGGAAAAATATGTGTAGGGTAAGGGAAACCATAAACCCTTATGAGGGTAAACCTCTTCTCATAGTAGAAATCACCCCAATTATGATCTCCTAGCCATTTGTCCAAATACTGATAGGGCCTCAGTAATTGAATTACCCTAATAGGCAATCTAGGCTTATCAACCCCTAAACACTTAAGCAATGGATATATTATCCAATTCACAAAAGCACAAAACTCCTGTTTTCTAGATTTGTAATTCCATACTGTGATAAAAAACTAAATATGGTTAGGCTGATTATGGTGAAATCTATGCGGCTATAGTGATTGACAATCCAAAATTGGATAATTGCAATAAAGAATCATATGCATAAGTATTGAATAATGCATGAATTTTGGATGATACTTCTTAGCTTGTATGTCAATAAACCCCTCGTGCATCTGATCAATAATATATTGAATAAAATCATAATTTGAAGTGGTGTGAACACTTTGCATATCTAACACCATCATCAAAATGTCAGAAGTAATTTTAGCTGCTCCAGTATCTCTCCCAAGCACTCTACATAGTGCATATACGATGTACTTCATGTAAAAGTTTAGCTCCTTGAATAAGTATGGGGTTGTTCCTACCACAGGGGTTACAAAGGCTTTCAATTTCTTAGGGACATGGTGGTCCTTGATCAATTTAGCAAAAATATCAGAGTCCCTAGTATATATATTTTCCAAACTCTTCAAATTTATCTCAGTAGCCATTGGGTAATACACATTAAAAGCCTTCATAAAATAATTCCTGTCTAGGGTGAGTAGAGGCTTTCCATCATCTCTCTTAATGGTTTTTATCAAAGGGTCATATCTACTGGCCAATTCTAATATGAAGTCTACGTCAACGAAGACATCAGGAACTAATAATCTGGCCAAACCACAGGTCTAAGGATTCAAGACAGGCATGGATCCATCACTATTGTTATAAAAGTAATTGAAGAGTGAATATCCTAACGACCCTGGTGTTTTAGCATCTCTAATAAATGACACATCATCAATCAAAACATCAGCACTAACCTTTCAGTTTTGACTAGAATGAGGAAGCAGAGTGAGGAATTCACTTGAGAAGTTTCTCTTTGCTTTTGAATCATCCTCAACATCTTTATTTCTCCCACTGGTAGAAACCATACTCTGGGCCTGACTTAAACCCTAGTTTTGTTCTACTCACAAACCTAAATACCAAAACAAATACTATCAAACCCTCACCACAACTATAAATTATGCTAAAATTCTATAATTCTGAACTCTGGAACACTGTCAGCCACAATCTTTACTGAATTTCAAATCAAATAATCACCCTCAAAAAAACATTTCTACTAGAAACCTCAATTTCTCATAAGCACACTAAAACTCTGCAAACACTTCACTCTGGGAAATAAAACCTTGGTAAAATGAAATGATAATGAACAAATATACTTATAATTTCCAATTGAATGTGAATTTTCACTTCTAACTGGTAATTCCATCACTTCATTATGAGCTTCATATGTTGCAACATCAACTTCTGGCATTAATGATGTCATTCATATTGTCAGACAATCAATTCTTGATGAGTGATCTCACATTAAAACCCTATAAAATTCAAAAGATAATTGTAATCGCATGTATTTGGCTGCATTAACTCATGCTACGGCTAGTTTCCATCTATCATAATCCTAAAAATATGAGTGGTTAACAACTATTCATAATGGCATCGCTGAAAAGTCTATATTAACTTTGATTCATTTCTAGTGACTCGGCGATTGAATCAACCTCTTTGTCACTTAATATTTTTACTAACTATAGTTCCTTTAGGAGACTCAGTGACTACCATCAGATTAACTCTTTGATTCATGGTTGTCATGAGATCTTATATCATACTGACTTAACCCTTCATTTTATTGAGACCTCATGACAAAGCATTCTTCTTAACTTGTTTTTTACCTTGGGTTATATCTGGAGATTCAGGGAATGTCAATTTTTTTATGTCACTAGATAAATTCATTAACCTCTGTCTAATCATGCGACTCCATGACAACATTGTTTGTCTTAACTGATAAAGTTAACTTATAATCACCATTTCATTAAGAGACAATGTGACTGAGGAAAACTCAAAGTCGCAAAATGAAATAACCAACCCTGCTTCTATCAAGAGACAAAGCGACAGTCATTGGATCTCTTCTGAGATGAATGGTTCATAGGAAATCTCATATCCATATCATCATATTCCATTTCATTAAGAGACAAGGCGATCAAATATTTTCACTAAGTCTCAAGACCATAAAGAATATTTGGTTTTTCTAATGAGATTCAGCGACAAGGAAATAAGCAAATGCAAATAAGTTCTATTTTAAAATATGAAAAAGGTAACACAAAAATATACCCTGGACTGAGCACTTAGGGTTTTGACATTTTTTGGACAAATTTAACCTTATGATTAGGGTTTTTTTCATTTCAAACTAGATCTTGGACAAAAACACAAATTTCAAAGAGATATAGATGATTTCAACAATAAACTTTTACCTTCTGGACATAGGAAGAACAAAAATCTCAAGAATTTTCAAGGTAAACTTAGTGGCTCTATCTGAGGATGGCTAAACATAGTTTATGGCAAAGAACCTCAAAATCTCTAGTTGCAGACCTTTGCAAAAAATTCTAGCAACACTAACTGAACTACCTCTACAAAGAACACACAACAGAAGGGAAAACACACCTATACATAATATGATGCAGATTTTTGTGCATTAACCTTCATTTTTTCAATTGAAGAATGGTTTCAGAAATTGCCCATACACTGGCAACTCATATTCTTCATCATCCATGTTCTTTAAGATATAGGAATCTTTCTCAAAGCCTCTAGAAATAACAAAAGGCCCCAGCCATAAAGATTCAAACTTTTTATGCTTACCTTTGTCTTCTGATCTTACATTCCATTGGAGCACTATGTCACCAGGTACAAATTTTTTGCAAATTTGTCTTTAATCAAATAGATACTTCATTTTTTGTTGTAATTTTATGTTTCCCTTTTGTGCCTCTCTTTTGATCTCATCGAGCTCAGTCAACTATAATATTCTGTCTTTCATTGGATCTGAAACTTCCAATTCTTCCTCTTGTATGAGCTTGTATATAGGTAATAAGTTATTTGCAAGCATCCTAGCCTACAAACCATATACTAGTTCAAAGGGTGATCTAGCGGTAGCCCTTTTAACTGTTATTCTATCAGCCCTTAATGTTAACCTCAAATTTGTATGTCAGGCTCTCTTGTTATTTTCTAAAGTTTTCTTTAGAATTTTCAAAATACTTTTATTACTAGATTTTTCTTGGCCATTTGCCTGAGGATGATATGGGGATGAATAAGACATTATAATCCCATATTCATTGCAAAAGTCTTTGATCTCATTAGATCTGAAACACATGGCATTATCCATGACCAATTTGGTTGGGACACCAAATCTAGTTCAAATGTTTTCCAATAAAATTTGTGTAACTATCTTACTTGTTGCTTTTTTAGTGGGAATAGCCTCTATCCATTTAGTAAAATAATTAGTAGCCACTAATATCCAACTATGTCCTCCACTAGAATTTTCTGAGAATTCTCCAATAAAGTCAATACCCCACATGGAAAAAGGTGCCACAGTACTCATAGGATTTAACAGTAGGGCACCTGAGAACTTTAACTTTTTTGAAAACCTTTAGCAAGGCTCACACCTCTGGACAAATGCATAGGTATATTTAAAAACACTGGGCCAATAATATCCTGCTCTTAAAATCTTATGAGTAGTAGTTTTTGTAGAAAAATGCCCACCATATATCCCAGCATGCGTTTCATTTAATATTTTTTCAGCTTGAATTTTATCCAAACATAACAACAGCACACCATTTTTATCCTTCGAATATAAGTCTCCTTGAATTTAAATGTACTTTTGAGCCTACAACTTTAGACTTCTTTTTTGATTTTCTATCATATTATCAGGACACTTGGCATTCTTAAAAAAAAAACATAACATCAGTATAAAAGGGTTGTCTTTCTATACTTGTGATTGTCTGATTTCGTATCTCTACATCATTTATTTGAACTAAATCCAAGTTTTCCTCTATCATGATTTTTTCCAAACCTTGGCCTCTTATTAACTTTGTAATATGGATTTCAAGATTGAATTCTTGTATTCTATTTATCCACTTACATCTCTTACCAGTAACTTCTGACTTTGTAAGAATATCTTGCACTGCTAAGTGAGGAACATATGCTTGTATCTTGGCACAAACCAAATATGGTCTAAATGATTTTACAACTTTTACTAAAGCATATGCATGCTTCTGTATCATCTCATAATTAAGTTGTGTAGCCTGGAGAGATTTACTATAAAAAGCTATTGGATGGTCAAATCCTTGTTCATCTTTTTGTAGTAAAACAACAACAATTGTATGATAATATGCAAATGAAAATAGAGAAAAGGGCTTTCTATAATCTGGAGATTTTAGAACAGGAGCCTCTTGCACTGCCTTCTTTATTTTCTCAAATTCCATTCAAGCTTCTTCATTCCAATTAAATTTTGCATCTTTCTTTAGCAACTTTATAATAGGTTTGACAATCTCTGCAAAGTTTTCTATTAACCTCCTAACAAAATTAATCTTTCCTAAGAAAGATTGAACCCCTTTTAAGTTTTTTGGAGCAATGAATTTCTATATTGCCTCTATTCTCTCAGGGTCAATTCTCACTCCATCCTAAGATACTATGTGTCCCAGCAACTTTCCTTCTTGTACTGCAAAATGACATTTCTTAGGATTTAATGAAACACCATATTCTAGAGCTTTATTGAAAATTTTACCTAGGTGCTCACAGTGATCCTCAACCTTTTTAGAATATGCAGTTAAATCATCTTGATAAATGACCATGAATAAATCAATAAATTCCTTAAAATAAACATCCATGGCCCTTTGAAAATTTGCTCATGCATTTATCAATCCTAATGGCATCCTAACATAAACATAGGTTCCCTAGGGAGTGGTAAATGCAGTCTTGTATTTCTCAGATTCTTTCACCAAAACTTGGTTGTAGCCAGAGAAACCATCCATCATTGATAGCAACTCACAACCACTCACCCTATGTAACATTTCTTCCATGTTGGGTAAGGAATAATTATCTTTTAACGAAGCAGTGTTTAAATTTATGAAATCCACACACAGTCTAATATCACCATTCTTCTTTTTGACTGGTACCAGATTTGATACCCAAGTTGAGTGTTTGATTGGCTAGATTATCCCAGCATCCTTTAACTTCATCAATTCTTACTACATCTTAGGAGCCAACAAGGGGTTAATAGGCCTCTATTTTTTCCTAAATGGTTTCACATCTGATTTTAGTGGGATCTCATGCTAAAAGGGGTCCTCTCTATAGGCTTTCAAATCCTCATATGACCATGCAAAGACATGTTTATATTTTCTTAATAGTTTAATCAAATTTTTCCTCACATGAGGGTTTAAACCTTTTCCAATGTAAACAATTTGAGGACTAGTTTCTGATCCTAAGTTGATTTCTTCCAAGTCCTTAACCTTAGAATTGCTTATCTTTGTTGAGTGATCATTTTGAATTCTAAACAATGCTTCAAGCTCAACCAAACCCTTAGGAATTTGATTAGAACTTAACTGGACAACCTCATTCCCCAAAATGTAGTCTTTTTCATCATCATTCTCTAGAAAAGTACTACAATCTATGCTCTGGTTCTCATAATGGTCTAGACATTGAATGAACCTAAGAAAATCTTGGTCATCCTAAAAAACTTGCCAGTTGTATATGTTATCTGGAACAACCGGTCTTGTCTTGACTTCCAGTATTGATACCCCATGTAAGGTCTGATCATCTATTTTCAAAGCAACATTTGCTAAGAAATCAGCCATTATATTCTTGGACCTTTCTATCCAGCTTATATCAAAGGCATCAAACATTTCAATTTGATCTCAAATCACATATTTATACATTTTGAATCTATCATTTTTTACTGCATATTTGGATCTAATTTGGGCTACCACGAATTCAGAATCACCATAAACCTTTCAACATTTAATTCCACATTTGATGGAAATTTCAAGCCCTAAAAACAAAGCCTCATATTCTACAGTATTATTTGTACATTGGAAAGCTAATAAAAAGGAATATTTAAAATTTGTACCTGATGGAGATACCAGTAACACACCAGCTCCCGACCCTCCTCTAGAGAAAGCTCCATCAAAATACATTTTCCATAGTCCATCACTTTGTACACTTAACTCTTTGACCAGAGGATCAATATTTTCATTATGATAATAATGTTCACTTCTTTGTACTCTGAAATTTTCCATATCCACATCAATGCAACAATTAATGTTAGTGTCTTCAAATCTTTCTATCATGTGAGGAGTTCTACCCTCCCTTGACACCTTAACATTATCACCAGCAATGTTGAAAGTAGCATATGATAAATCACTTTGTATACTACCCCCCATTAAAGCACTCCACTTTCTTGATAGAAACATCCCATAATGTAGTGGTATATCAACAACAAGAACATTCAGTCATTACCACATCAGGACATATAGCCAATTTATAAGACATAGCCTCAATAGTACCAATCATAGGGACTTCTCTAGAGTCCATTGCTTGACATCTCCCATGAGGAGTGTCAACCTGTAATCCCATAGACCTCATAATTTCCACTGGCATAATAGTATTAGATGCTCCTGAATAGATCATACATTTTTTTAGCATCCTTCCATTTATTATTAGTGAAAGAAAAAATGGATCAACAACTTTTGGGGAAGAAGTTGTATTCAAGAAGATTTGAGGAAACTCAGAGGTTAAAACTTTAACTTCCTTCCCCTTGTTAATTGGTTTCTTGTCAATATTCTCTAGATTTTGGGATTTCATTATGGGCACACTGTTTAATAATGACAACACCTTTTCCTTGTGTTCTTTGATTCTCATCATTTCTAGAAATGGCACCTTCACATTCATTCGAGGTAAACAGTGACCCATATCTATTGGAGTATATTTCACATTTGAGGATTTTGATTTTTCAAAAGTAATGTTATTTTCCTCAATATGCACATTCAGAGTTGGTTCTTTAAATTTTAACTTTCTATCTTACAAGAAGAAGTACCTGTTTCATGCTCTTCTGATTCTCCTTCTTGTATAACATTTGGTTCTAAGGCTTTTGTTATAATTTTGACCTTAGGCTTGTTTGCATTTTCCCCAGGTCCTTCCTTATTTTGTACATATTTGGTGTCTATATTATTTTGTTTTATAAAGACACCAGATGGCTGACTACTAGTACCACTAACTACCCTATTTCTCAAATGGTAGTTGCTTCTAGCCTTGTTCACTAAATTTGTAGTAATCCTAGCTTTCTCTTCATCTGAAGCTTTTCTAGGTGGAAGATCTTGATTGTTTTGGGCATAACATCTTATATGGTCATTCATTTCCTCTGCTTCACTATCTGATAAAATCTACTGATGATGACTTTCTACTCTTCTTTGTGAACTATAAGAATCATGATTTTCAATTTCACTGTCCGAATCTATATCATAACATGAATAAGAATTTGTCATATTGTGATCACATTGTTCACCTTCATCATTTCCTTGTTCTTAATTTGTTTTCAAATTGAAGGAAATAATACAAAAATCAAGGTTGTGTGGGGCATCACAAGCCTCACACTAGAAATCATCATTGCATAAGTGGACAACATTTTTGTGCAGAGGATCTGGAGTTCCTTTGTGTAGTTTCTTTTTTCTAAGTGGAACAATAGGCTTTCCATCCTTGAACTAAGTTCTATAAGGATGGTTTTTCATTATATCTTGTGGATTATAATTGTTATTATAAGAAGTCCTATTGTTCTGAGGAGCCCTATATTCTTTATACTCTGGTTCTCTTTGGTTACTCCTGCTAAACCTTGAATCATCTCTTCTATTTATTTACCAGACACCCTTATGTTCATTTCAATATTTACTACTATTTTATAAGCATTAGTAAGAGTTCTAGGGTTTTTATCCCTAAGAGCATACCCCATTTTAGAATCAAATGTATTTAAATAATTTTCTAGATATACCTCTTCATCCAGCCTTATTTTCTAAAACAATTTGTGCATTGCTCTTTGAAATCTGGTATTAAACTCAGTGACCTCTTCATTGTAATTATTTTTGATGTTATTGAATTCATTCAGAAAGAATCCCTTGTTTGTCTTGTCACCATACTGATCTTTAAATAATTCAATCAACTCATCCATCGAAGCAACATAACCATTAGAAAGGCTCCTAAACCATTCTCTAGCATCCTCTACTAGAGACTAAACAAAAGGTTTCATTAACACATCCTCATGAGTGATATTTAAATCATCAACAAAATCAATGAATTTTCTTAAATGTGTTTCACAAGAAATAACATTATTACCTGCGAACTTTGGGAGCTTTTCTCCTATATCACCCACATCTTTTGGAAATGTATTGGGGTATCCTAGGATACCAATGAAATTAAATTGCTTATACCTTTCAGTATGTAATGGTTTTCTTTGAAAATTATCATTGTCCTTAAAAGTAGTGGCTTTTTCTTTAGAAGTTGTTGTATTCTCTGTTCCAGCATAAGAATATCTAGATGGCTGCAAAAAATCTATTTTCTTCATTTCAATTATTGCAGCCTCCACTTGTGCCTTTTCTAAAATTTTCTCCATGGTCTCCTTTTCGACTCTCAATTTCTCAAGATCAATATCCAACTTGGACATTTTCTCTATTAGGTCCTTGTGAACTTTAGGTTCTTCACTTTTGCTTTCAGTCACTTTTTGTTTACCTCTTGTATCACCCTTTTGAGAATTAGAAGCTCTATAAGTAAGTGGTATTTCTTGGTCCTTTTGAGATGTCTCTGTATTCCTTGTAGTTTGATATCTTAAAGATCTTCATTTGATTTTGTCAACATCTTTCTTTTCATGTTTTTTCCTTTTTCTAAGCTCTTTTTCCCTTTTCATATGTTGAATAAGGGAAAGATGTTTCATGATGAGTGCCTCTTCTTCAACAAGCTCATCAGAGGGACCTTCCTTAGATTTTGAGATGACTGTATTTGTTCCTTCCCTCTCACTATAAGTGGAAATAGATATAGATGTTTCTAATACTTTCTTTGTTGCTTCTTCATATTCTGAAGTATTTCCATCATGAATGGACTGATTGCTACCTACCTCTTCCCTAGTATTACTTTATTTTCCTCTTGGAGGATTTTCATCTATATTGTCTTGGTTTCTTTTCTTTCTCCAAGACATTTCCATTCTTGAAGTCGAATCAAATCCACCATCTAATGGAACTTCAAGATTCCTTCTTGCTTTTGATCTAGTATTCATTGTCAAAGATATTTTCTTAACTTTTCACTGATCTCAAAGATTTAGCTTTAGAGTCGCCACCCAACAACAATTAGGGATGAATGAACACTATCAGAACAAATCTTGGCAACTAAAATTGATTTTAAAATAATTAAAGGTCTTGACCAGAAACTATGGAATACTCTACTGCAATAACTCCCCAACAGAGTCACCAATTTGTTAGGGTTTTTTCTTGCAGGGCCTCTAAAATGCTTGAATACTTGATTAACTTTGTGACTCCCAATGTCTTAAAATTCTGACTCAAGCAAGAGAAAACTCTAATTGATGAGGTATTGTGATAACATTGGGGATACCTATTATCACCTCCTTTTTTTAGATCTACTGACTCAGGCAGGTTTTGCCTATAATTGATTACTGATTTGACAATATCTTTAGAGTAGATTTTTTACTTATGTGTTGAATGCCCTTCTCTTATATGGATAAATAGATAAAAATGCAGATGACCACGATTACTCTGAGGAAAAGTTTAACAATCCAAATCATTATCTTGATGATGATAGAAAACAATATGATAAGGATTTCCATCCTTCTTTCCTTTTATAATTCTTATGAATTTAGGAGGAGTAACCTATTTGATTTTCTCTTTAAGAAATCAACAAAATCAAATTGTAAATTCTGTGAATACAATTGATTTCAAACATATTCTCTTTTTGTAAGTATAATTTATTTTGAATAGTTTTAAATATTTGGATGATGATGGATTACTCGACAGGTTCTAGCCCAGTGCCTATCCTTGGGCTATAGAGTCAAAAGATATAAATCCACAGAAATAAACAAATAAAAATACTGTAGGATGCCTTACAACCTACATACAACTCAGATAAAGTGCCTTACAAATTACCCTGTCATTCCCACAATGTTGTATCAAATCCTCAATCACTTTTGTACTCTCTGAAACTACTCACAAAACTTAATTCTCCCCTTAGAAGAAACTTGCAAATAATTGGATAGATACCTTATAGCCAATATGTTTAACATGCCTTGAAAATTAAACATAAAAGAGTACACACGATAAGCCAAGTTACAATAAGAATATAGAATAAAGTTGCACTATATTTTATTCATAAATTTCTACTTCAGTACATATAAAGGCTAAAAGCTCAAAAACACAGACTCAAATCTAGAAGTCTGGCTTATAATTCTATCTCATCTCCCTTAAAAACTATTACATTTGATCTATTTATAGGTCTAAAACATCTTGGAATCCTTAAGATAAGGATGCAACAAGGTTCGGATGGTTTAAGAAACCTAAACCTAAAATTTGTAGAAAAGACAAAAGAAAAGAGTGACCCAAGCGGTGGAAAAACAAAAGTGGAGGATGAAATATGATTTGCTTCTTGTCTTCATATGATCTTCAACACCTTTATTTGTGTATATTGAGGATAGTCTCATATTTGACTTCTAGTGATGACTAACCTGCTTGTCTTTCAAGAAATTTGTACAAGGTGTTCTGACATTCCTTTATTCTTCATCAATGATATACAAATCTACTGTCACTAGCTTCTTCTTCTTATGTTGTGTCAGAATATCCCAGGCGGTAACATCTTCCTCTTTTGGCCACTCAAAATTATGAATATTCTCCAACTGAGTCTTTTGCCTCTCCCATCTAACATTTTTTATTCTCTTAACATCAGATATGAATTAATTGCAATCTGATTCTGCTTTAAATGCCTCATCCAGAAGTGCATTGAACATCTCCATATCCAATTCTCCTTGGTCAAAGACATAAATGTCTTTATTGTAAACTACACTGTCAAACTCTGATATCCATAACCCTAATGGTTTGATTTGATCATCCTCGACCCTAATTGGAGGTACAAACCTACTATAATCTAACCCAAACATATTTAATTTGGCCTCAATTTGATTGGATTAACCTTTGAACAAGGATAAGGTAACCCCAATTTTCTCTATCTTGGTACCTACCAAAGTTAGTATTTCAGGCAAATCTGATCTTAGTGGATAAATTGATGCTAATCTCTCAAAAAGTGATGTCTTCCCAGACCAAGTTGCATAGTAGCGGTTCAAAATTGTCAAAAAACTTGCCACTTCTATCTACAGTCCTGGAAATCTACTATATGCTTCATATACTATATCTATCTTTTCCTTAATAATATTAATTCTATGCTACAAAATTGATACCAATACTCCCAAGATTACATCATTATTCTCAATGATTCTCTTCTCTTCTTCAACCAATGTATCCTCTATATCATCAGCCTAGATTTTAGCATCTATAACCTCCTTAGGCTCAACAAGGGTAGGCTCTGTTAATTCCATTAGCTGTTTGGTAAGCTCATTTATAAGCTTATCTTTTTCCTTGATTTTTACTAGGGCTAATTCCCTGTCTTTGATAATATCACTAGTGTCACTAGTGAGCTTTTGTAACTTTTCTGATAGTTGAGTTGTTTTTGCCTTATTCATTTGAGAAAAATGAGTCATTACTTAGGCTATCTCCAAGGCTCATGTGTTGTCAAGTGTCCAAATAATCTTGTTTCCCTCCATCTTTTCTTCAATATTAAGAATATATGACTTTTGATCCTTCGGAGCTAGGCTCCACATTGCAAGTGCTTGGGATTTGAGGTTATAACCAAACCCTCTCATCTTATTTCCAACCTGGGTCTCTAATGAAAATTTGACGTCAGGTTGTCTACTAATTTGATCTATGATAAAGGCCAAGGACAAGTCCCAACCTTCAAAAAACAACATACCATTGACTTTTACTAGTTCTCTAGCTTGCTCTGGTGTTATTTCTTCAGATTCAGGATCATATTAATGCAATGACTGTAAGGCTTCCTCAGTTACTGGATCACCTCCTGCCAGTTGCAACTACTTTCCAACTTCTTGTTGTTTTTTCCAAATAAGGAAATCTTTGAATTCCCTAGTTTTTATGAAGTTGTCATCTTTGAGGAACTCCTCCTAATGTAATAGTCTTTCATCAATACATGATCTGAGGGGTAATTCTTCCTCTTCCTCAACATATTTTTGAAATTTCTTTCCAGCCCTTATTTTCTTTCCCAGATGATGATCATAGGGTCTATTCCCAGTTATTAGGGCTCCAATTTTATCAATTCTTCTTTTCTTAGAGGGCACCCCTACTTCCACCTTTTTCTTTTTAAGAAGGGGCTCATCTGATACTTTCTTTTTTGGGACCTCTATTAGGTCAACAATATTTTCACCTTCATCCGGCTGACCATATGCAATTGCATGACATTCTAGATTAGTAGAAGGTGAAGGGTAACTCTGGTCACTATCGTCATCATATTAAAATTCTGAATGATCTTTGTGGGCCTTTTCTGGCACTACTAGTGCATCTTCCAACTGATTTCATAAGAGAGTCTGATTATCCATCATTGCATCTACCCTATTGATATAAGGAAAATTAGGATAGAATCCTCCAAAACTCATTCCTTTTCTCTTTACCTATCTTTCCAAATCCATAATTTCATTAAATTTATTTTCTCTTTTACTTACCTCCTCATCCTCTAAGATATTTCTAATCAGATCTTCTTCCATACATTATTCATGTATTTTTGTGTAAGGGATAGTGGGTGTAAGCAATTTCCTCACACTCAGAATGAACCCCTATGTGTCAACATGTCTATGTAGGGCTACATTCATTCCGTAATGATTGAACCATGCATTTACCTTATCTAGGGCCCCTTTTCCAATTAGAAAATTGTAAATCTTGAATTGTCGAGGGGTGAAAGTTCCCTTTCTGTGTGGAGCAAGGTGCTCTTTATCTATTACAATGAGCTACCAAATAAATTCCATGGCAACTATCCTAGGTGGCACATGAAAAGGAAAAATATGTGGAGGGTAAGGGCAACCATAAACCCTTATGAGGGTAAACCTTTGCTCATAGTAGAAATCACCCAAATTATGATCTCCTGGCCATTTGTCCAAATACTGATAGGGCCTCAGCAATTGAATTAACCTAATAGGAAATCTAGGCTTATCAAACCCTAAACACTTAAGCAATGGATATATTATCCAATTATCAAAAGCACAAAACTCCTATTTTCTAGATGTGTAATTCCATACTATGTTCCAAAACTGAATAGGGTTAGGCTGATTATGGTGAAATCTCTACGGCTATAGTGATTAACAATCCAAAACTAGATAATTGTAATAAAGAATCATATGCATAAGTATTGAATAATGCATGAATTTTGGATGATCCTTCTTAGATTGTATCTCAATAAACCCCTAGTGCATCTGATAAATAATATATTGAATATAATCATAATTTGAAGTGGTGTGAACACTCTGCATATCTAACACCATCATCAAAATGTTAGATTTAATTCTATCTGCTCTAGCATCTCTCCCAAGCACTCTTCACAGTGCATATGTGATGTACTTCATGTAAAATTTTAACTCCTTGAAGAAGTATGGGGTTGTTCCTGCCATAGGGGTTAAAAATGTAATACCCACTCATGTTTTGCTTTCTAGTTTAGGATGCTGTACTTTTAGGCATTGGATTCAGTTGTTTGGCCGAATTCTTTTAGGCCACATTTCATGTGAGCTGATATTGTTTCATTTGATGATGATACTTGTTTATCATGTTATGATTTTACCTTATGCATAGATAGATGTGATGATGTTATTATGTTTATTATTATATGTCAATTTCAGTTTATGATATACTTACCCCATACTCGCATGTGTATGGTTGTCTTATATGTGAATGTACTTGTTGATGTGTTGTTGTGGTAGAGGACGTAGATGTAGTTACTTGCTTCGGCAAGATCCACATGTTTGACCGATCCCTATCATTGATTGTGATATTATATTATGCATGTACATGTGTGTTCTTTTGGTGACGGGATTGCAGATACAGGGCATCGTCTTCCCTGAATTAGCAGGAGTGAGCGTGCCCATAAATATTCATCTCAATGGTAAAGAGGGGAGGTAACATACAGGTCCAAAACCCTAACCTAAGCCTAATCATCCTAATGTTGGATGAGTTTCAGTATGACTACCTTATCCGGATTTGTCTAGGATGATAGAATTTGAATACCCTCTCTTTTGAGTTTGTGTGTGTTTTGTTTGATTATGCTTTCGGGTGATTTTTGGATTATTGAGTGATTTTCCATGTTTAGTGAATTAATAGATTATAGTTGAATTAATGATTTAATTATATCCTAAGTTTATTTTAAATAATTAATTAAATTGAAATATTTGGATATTATGATTTAAATAAATATTTATTTGAAAAACTATATTGTATGAGCTTATATGATTAATTAAATAATTAAATATTTGGTTGCATACATTATTGTGACATAAATATTTAATCTATTTAATTAAATATTTTATTAATTACATGTGCATAATTGTGTTGAAAAAAGTATTTCAAATTTAAAAGATCTTAACTTGTAATTAGGAGTCTAGTTTGAGTTGTGGCAATAAAGGATATTTTATTTAATTAATTGGATTTACTTTCAATTTTCAAGTGGAGTTAAACTAGGGATTGACTTGGGAGTTGTCATTCACCTTTGCATGTTTTGGAGAATTTGGATATCTTTAGGGGGAATTGGTCATTCATTCTCTAATAACAGGTTTTTGGAGAATTGGAAAGCTCTTGGTGATTTTGGATTTTTGAGGAATTATGGATTGTTGTGGATCTTGGTTGCTTCAAGGTTTTAGGATTTTCTATTGCTTGTGTGTTTGTGTGTTCGGATCTACATTGTGCCAGATCTGTGGTTGAATTAGGCTTGAGCGTTTCAGATCTACTTTCATCCTCCAAGCTACATTCTTCTATTTCTTGCATTGGATTAAAGGTAGGTTTCATTTGCCTTGTATGGATTCAATTTCGTAGATCAGAGGTTTTCTATGATGTTTTAATGCCTATTCTTAAATTTGGCTTTCAAATGGCTTATAGATGTTTTCTATGTTTTTGGGTGTTTCTAGAAACCCTAGATCTATACTTCTGTCATTTTCTATAATCTTAGCATCGTAGGGTTATGCTGTCGAAATTTCGGAAAGAAATTCCCTCTAGATCTCTTAGAAAACGAAAAAATTAAACTCTCTATATAGTTATACTATAGAAGAAAATTAAATTTATGATTAGACGATGTTTCGTTGTTTTTTGGGTTTTTGAGAGGCTTGGATTCATTGCTTTCATGATTATGTATTCTTGGATATATTACAGTTATGCTACGAAAATTTCGTATTCATATCCCTCATAAATCTCCTCTAAATTGAAAAATCAACTGGCCTCATAGTTTATACTATAGAGTAGAAATAAATAATCTCCTCCTTTAGAAAATTCCCTTGAAAATTAAATCAAGAGAAAAAAATCAACTCCCTGGTTTTAATATAGTTTGGTGAAAAAAATAAAATAAAATAAATTACCTTCTCTTATTTAACATTTTCCATTTTCAGATTTATTTTAAATAAAAAAAAAAAATCCCTCTTTGAAATGAAAGTCAATGTTCCTTTTTATATATTAAATAAGTTCTTAAAAGAAAATTTAATTAAAAAAAAAAAGGGCGCTATGTACTGCGCATTGTTTAAAAATAAAAAAAAATATAATAAAACAATATTAAAATTTTATTAAGGGAAGGTGGGACCATCCCCACCTTACCCTATGGCCTATGCCACCTTTCCCAGGGTGGGTGGCCTTCCCCATGAAGGGAGCACAGTATGCGCAGGGGGAAGGGTACCCTGCGGGCCCCCCCCCACTGTCCTTAAAAGGACAGTGTTGATAGCGCTGGGGGTGGGAACCCGCGTGGGTCCCCCCCCCATTGTATGGCTTTTTAAAAAAAAAATTCTTTTTTTTAAAAAGAATTCTTTTCGGTGTTTTTGTTTTTTAGTTTAAATTTATTAATAAATTTTAGTTTATTTAATTTATTTGTTTTCTTTAGTTAATGTGAGTTAATTATAGTTAAAAGAAATTTTTTTTTCATAATTAGTTTATTTAAAATTTAATTAGTTTTAAATTAAGATAGTTCTATATGTATTATTATTTGAATTAGCTTCAGTTATGGTTAATTTTGTTTAACAAATACATTATATATATATAGTATTAAACTATATAAATATATATATTGTTGATTTTTCTTTAATAAACTGGAATGTTAATTTGAATTAATAAAAAAATATTAATTTTAGATTAATATATTATTTATTAATTCTATTAACTTTATTAGCATATTTATTATATATATTTTTTTTGGATTAAAATTTGTTGATTTAATCAATGGTCATATTGATTTGAATATTTATCTACGGGAGGCAATTTTAAATAGTTTAAATACAAATGACTGTAATTGTTATGTCAAATTATGTTATGAATTAAATGGCAAATGTGATGAGTTAGCTGTATCTGTTTATATGTCCAGAGTTCACTTTTCAGTCTTTTAAGACGTTTTGGTTTCTATGCATCTTATGGATCTCTTGTGCTTGTATATGTTGTTATGAGGGGGCATTAGACGACCTAGGATGTATACAGAGGCTGGGGGGTGTAATTTATATTTGTGTTACTTTATAACATGTGTGCTCTATGCTATTACCCTAAACTGACCATGATGACCCTTTCAATTATGTACCTGTATGTGTACCTATGTGTGATCGTTCCTGTTGTATGGGATACCGATTTGGGTTACACTAGGGTTGTGACCTATGCTAGATCTATTGGGATTTCTGAGCCTAGGGTAGGTTACCTAGATGCGTAGTAGGAGGTGGCTTGCAATAAGTTCCATGTCCGTAAGAGACTACTGGGGTTGCTTATT
>MU224140.1:5585561-5616763 GCA_018584345.1 Thuja plicata
TGAGGATAGGAGAGACATGTCCCTTCATGGGACATGTCTATTCATTATTATTTATAAGAAAGGACATACCTCTTCCAACTAATTATAATTTAATCAATCTTATAATGTTTCATCAATCAATTATTATTTAAGAATAATAATAATTTAATATTAAATATTAAATTTTATATGATTAATAATAATATAACATATATATTTTATTATTATTAATCAACATATATTATATGTATTCTAATGATCATACGACTGAAGATACAAACATTAACAATAAATAAATATCATGTCTATATAAGAGACAATCATAATTCATTTCCAAAATCACAAGCAATCAAATACACAGAAGGGGATTGAATAGAAAGAGGATTCTGAAGAGAAACTGATGAAGGCTAACTTCATATAGTCCTGATCAATCAAGTTGAAGGAGAGCTAAAGAATTCTGTAGACATCGATGAATAGTGAAGCACAACATCACAGAGCAGAAAGTGTGGAGCACAAAGAATTGAATTGATACATTAATCATAGAGGTATTATACTTAAATAGATCTAAAAATATGCAATTCAAGTTACAATAGAAATAGGTCATGATGTTTCAGTTTAAACATTGAAGCATCAAGTCTCTTAACAGAGCAAGACTTAACCGTCTTCTATAATTGAGGTATATCCTAACAGATTGCCAAAAATGTTGATTCATGAAAGTAGCATTGAAATTGCATAAATCCTATTGACAGCCTAAGAAGAAGGTTGATTCAAGGATGGTAGCAAGATTTTCCTAAAGCCTATTGACAGTCTAAGAAGGTGGTTGATTCAAGGATGGTAGAAAAATAGATGCCAAATACTAAGTGACAACATCTATGTATAAAATCCTCTAACAAGGTCACACCTAACAGTGTGTTTGTAAACTTTAATAGGGTTGGCTCCTAACAAGGCTCACTTCAAAAGAGTGAAAATTTGGGGTACCGGTCCCAGTGGTTTTTCCCTTAACAGGGTTTCCATGTTAAAATCTATGTATTATGTGTGTATGGTTTATTACTTTACTATTTTACATTTCACATATACATTTCTGGATTGATTGGTATACTCTGCATATTTACTAAGTATCGGTAAATAGTTTTACTGCTTATCGGTTATCAAGGAGAATAAGGACAGACAAGGTAAACTGACAGACAATAAAAAATTATAAGTATTTCATGGCATGCATCTTGTAGGGACTTAATAATATGAGGTGTATTGATTGTGGTTAAAGATTAAAGGATAAATTTTTGAGGCCACTAGGTCACACACCCCCCCACTCTAAGTTATTACTAACAAGGAGGAACATGATTATTTGAGGGGTTAGCATCTTTACAACCACATAGATAAGATCTTCCATAAATAGTAACCCAAGTACAGGAAGAGATAATATAGATAGGGGCAACCTTGTTCTTTTTCGAAGGCAAGGCAAATCAGATTGAGGCAAGTTTAAACATGTTTGGGCCTAATTACAATAGATTTGTGCCTTCAATAAGATCGAAAGATATTCAAATCAAGACACTAGGGGTATGGAGCTCAGAATTTGACACTGTAATACCTAATACAGAGGTGTATGTTTATGGCAAGGGGGAATTAGATATGGAAAGATATAACAAGGTTCTAGATGAAGCCTTTAAGGAAGAAATAGATTTCAACAAGTTCATTATAGATGTCAAGAGCATTATGGATGCAAGGTGGGAGAGATAGAAGACCTAATTGGATAGCATTCAGGGCTTTGAATGGACCAAGGAATAATATGTCATAGCATGGGATGTTTTAACGAAGCCCAAGAACTGTTGACCTGGATGTTATGGATGAAGAATAGGAGGACACATGACACCTGATCTTTGAGCACAGAAAGGTTAGCTATCTTGAAGTATAGTGTAAATTAGCCTCTAATGAGGGTCAATAGGTCTTACTACAAATATTAGAAGCTATCCTAAACACATACAGACAAAGGAACCAAAGATCACAAGAAGATAAAGAACAAATCAGATTTCATTCTTCATTTTTGTCCATCCACCACTTGGTTCTTTCCTGTCTTTTGTCTTTTTTTGTATTTAAGGGTTAGGTCTTAAAACCATTTGAAGGTTGTTTCATCCTCACTTCATAAGGATTCCAAGATGGTTTTAACCTATAAATAGAGATTATTGTAGCATTTTGAAAGATGATAGAATATAATTACAAGGCAAACTACTACAATTTTGTTTGAGCCTTTGTACTTTTTTGTCTATTGAATGTATTTTGCAGCAGTTAGAAATTAATAAAATACATTGAAATCTCTATTTTATATCTTTTTTTGTCTCTTTTATCTCTATTCAAGATCTTATGTGTTTATTTGTAAGGAATTTAAATACATCAAGTACAAGGTAGTTGTGCAATCATTTGTGAGATTCTTCAAGGAAGGAATAATTCTTTCAGGTTATCCTAGGAAGTTGAATACTAATATTAAGATCTGATAGCAAGGATATAGGAGTGAGTGGATATTTTGTAAGATATTCTATCTAGGTTGCATTTATTTTCATTAGTAACCTAATTGTGGATTTACATTTAAGATTGACTCTATAGCCCATAGGATCAGGCACTTGTTTATAATTTTGTAAGTAATTGTTCAATCATCCAGCATTTAAGATCAATCAATAAAATTACATTACACTCATAAGAAAGCATACATTCATAATTAATTGTATTAATAGAGTATAAAATTTAGTTTGGTGATTCAAGAGAGAATCAAATAGGTTGCCCCTCCTAAGTTCAGAGAACTATAAAAGGAAGAAGGATGAGAATCCTTATCACATTACTATTTTATACTGTCAAGATAATAGTTTGGCTTATTAAGCTTTGTAACAGGTTAATCACAGTCATTTTCATAGTTATCTACTTATTGATACAGTAAAAGGCATTCAACAAGTTAGTAAGAAGACATAATCCACTATAATAGATATTGTAAATCAGTAATCATTCAAAGGTAATACCTGCCCGAGTCAGTAGATCTCAAAAAGGAAGGAGGATCTTATCCAATCCTCATCAATTAGGATTTTCTTGCATATAGAATATTGGAAATATAAAAGAGAAAGTATTCATACTGGTTTTAAAAGATATTTGCGAGACAAATCCCTAACAAAGTGGCAACTCTATTGGGGAAGTAGACGAATTATCTCAGACTTTGGTTGAAGAAGTTTTAATTTTGAATACCATAAATTAAGTTTTCCCATCCGAGTCACACTAAAAAAGTGGTTAATCTACTGGGGATGTTAAAAGTTGTATTCAGAATATCTCTGTTGTGTTCAAAAGTTAAATCAAGTTACAGTTGAGTTTTTCCATTTAGGTCATTCTAGTAGTATTTATATTTCCCAAGCATGTGTTGGGTGGAAAATCTAAAAGAAAATCTCTGTAATTAGTGCAAAGTGAAACATTTTTGCAAATATGAATACTAGGTCAAGAGTGAGAGATAATCCAAAAGTTGAGTTGGATAGTGGGATCCCCACTACTTCAATAACTAGGATGTCTTGGAGAGAGAATAAAAACCAAGCTAACATTAATGAATCTTCTCCTACAAATGAATAGAATAACACTAGAAGGAAGGATACCAATAAGTCTAGTCATGAGGGGAATACCTTAGAGTATGGAAATGCCCTAGTCCTTGGAATAGAAACCTATGCAATTACTACTAATTCTAGTGAGAGAGAAGGAAATGACACAATTATATCAGACTCTGAAGTTCCTTCTGATGAGCTTGCTTATGAAGAAAGAATCCACATAAGACAACTAGACCTTATTCAGCAAAAGAAAAGGGAAAAATATCATAAAAAGAAAAAACATGAGCAGAAGGATGTTGACAAGTTTAGAAGAAGATCTCTAAGACATCAAGCTGAAAAAATGTTGAGATGTCTCACAGAAACCAAGAGACTCCAAAAACCCACAAAATTTTAGGTCCTCAAACCTTTAGAGATAAAGGTAAAAAGAAAGTTACTGAAAATGAAGTTGAGGAACCAAAAACACATGAAAACCTGACTAAGAAAATGTCTAAGCTAGAAATTGATCTTGAAAAGATTAAAAAAGAAAAAGAAAATACAGCTAAGATGTTGGAGAAAGTTGAAGTAGAAGATGCTACTATAGAGATGAAGAAAAAAATTGATTTCTTGTAGCCTACTACAATCTCCTATGCTGATACAGAGAATGCTACAACATCAAGAAACATGTATTCTTCTTTTAGAGACCATAGAAAACTATTTTCTCCTAAGGATACTAACAAATTCCAAAGAAGACCACTTCCTGCAGAAAGGTACAAGAAATTTTCTTTTATTGGAATTCTAGATTACCCTAATACAATACGAGAAGATATGGGAGAAAAAATTTAAAAATTTTTAGGAAATAATATTGTAACTTGTGAAGAGCATCTAAGAATTTTTTTTGATGTTATAGATGATCTAAATATCAATCACGAGGATGTCCTAATGAAACTTTTTGTACAATCCTTAGTAGAAGATTCTAGGGAATGGTTTAAGATTCTATCTCATGGTTTTGTAGGAAAAAAGGATGAAGTGATTGATCTATTCAAGGATCAATATGGTGATAAGACTAACGAAGGATTTTTTCTCAATGAATTGAGCAATATAAAGAACTCAAATGAATAAGTAACCAAGTTCAATACAAGATTCCAACGAGCCATGCACAAGCTGTTTCAAAAAATGAAGTTGGACCAAAAGGTATGTCTAGATACCTATCTTAATGCTTTTGATTCGAAAATGGGTTATGCACTTAGAGATAAGAATCCAAGAACTCTAACAGAAGCTTACAAAATAGTTTTAAATATAGAGATGAATAGGAGGATATCAGGAAAATTGGGTAAAAGAGATGATCCACACTTTAGTAGGAGTAACCAAAAGGAACCTGAGTACAGAGAATACAAGGCTCCATACAATAACATATCATCCTATAATAATAACTATAACCCACAAAATAGGATGCATAACTACCCCTATGGTACCCAATTCAAGGATGGAAAGCCTATTTCTTCACCAAGGAAAGACAAACCTGAGAATAGGGCTCCTGATCCCCCACATAAAAATACTATTCACATGTGTAATGATGACTTTTGGTGTGAGGCCTGTGAGGCACTGCATAATCTTGATTTTTGCATTGTTTCTTTAGATATAAAAGCAAATGAAGAACAAGAAAAGGATGAAAATGAGCTATGTGATTATAGTATGAATAATTCTTATTCATGTCATGACATAGATTCTAATGATGAGATTGAAAATCATGACATATATGGCTCGCAAGGTAGAATGGAAGTTCATCAACAACAAATCTTGTCTGATAGTGAAGAGGAAGATAGGGTTGATCACATAAGGTGTTATGCCCAAAATAGTTAGGAACCCTCACTAGTGAGAAAATCCTCTGATGAAGAAAATGCTAGAACTACTGCTGATCTAGTGAAAAAAGCAAGAAATAACTATCACCTAATAAATAGAGTTGTGGGTAATGTTGGTAGTCAGCCATCAGGCATCTTCATTAAATAAAATAAAACAGATGCCAAATATGTACCAAAAAGAGATGGACTTGGGGAAAATGTAAATAAACATAAGGCAAAAATAGTAAACAAAGCTAATGAACCTAAAGATGTACATGTAGAAAAAGCTAAAGTGCCAGAAGCAAGTTCTCCCTCCCCCAAAGTTGAAAATAATAAATCTAAGAAGGAATAGCCTATTGTGAACATTCAGATAGAGGAAATAATATTATTGTAGAAAAACCTAAAACCTCTGATGTAAAGTATACTCCAGTAGATATGGGCCAGTGTTTATCTCAGATGACTATGAGGGTCCCATTCCTATAAATGATGATGATAAAAGAACACAAAGAAAAATTCCTTTCTATTTTGAATAATGTATCACCAGTAAAACCTCAGAAACTAGAACATATTGAAAAGAAATTCAATAATAAGGGAAAGGAGCCTGAGGGGATGATTTCTGAGATCCCTCAGATTTACCTAAATACAAATACTTCTACAGGAGTTGTTGACCCCTTTTTCTTAACAATGGTAAAAAATGGAAAGATGCTCAAATATTGCATGATAGACATAGGAGCATCTAATACAGTCATGCCTGTAGAAATCATGAGATCCATGGGATTGCAAGTAGATAATCCTCATGGGAGGCGTCAAGCAATGGATTCAAGAGAAATCCCTGTTGTTGGAACCATTGAAGCCTTACCTTACAAATTATCTATATGCCACGATATAGTGTTGACTATGAGTGTACTGATAGTTGATATCCCACCACATTATGGTATGTTACTATCCAGAAAATGGAGTGCTTCATTGGGGGGTAGTATTTAGTGTGACTTATTCTATGCCACTTTCAATATATCTGGGAATAATGTAAATGTGTCTAGAGAGGGAAGAACACCTCATATGATATAATTGCATGAGGATACAAATATTCATTACTGTGCTGATATTGACATGGAAAATTTCAGAATCAAAAGGAGTGATCACTAGTGTGAGAATGTTGATCCTTTGGTGAAAGAGTTGACTACACAGAGTGATGGTTTATGGAAAATAGCTTTTGATGGAGCCTGTACAAAAGAAGGATCGGGAGCTGGAGTTCTACTTATATCTCCATTAGGTACCACATTCAAATATTATTTTCTATTATCTTTTCAGTGTACAAATAATACAACAGAATATGAAGCTTTGTTTCTAGGGCTAGACATTGCTGCTAAACATGGTATAAAATGTTTAAAAGTTTATGGTGACTTAGAGTTAGTAGTAGCCCAAGTAAGGTCCAAATATGCTATGAAGAATGATATAATAAAAATGTATAGACATGCTATTTAGGACCAAATAGAATTTTTTGATGCCTTCAATATAAATTGGATAGAAAGGTCTAGAAACATTATGGAAAATTTCTTAGCTAATGTTGCTTTGAAAACTGATGATTTGACCTTAAATGGTGTATCAATTATTGAGGTTAAAAGAAGACCAGTTATCCCTGACAGTATTAACAACTATCAAGTATTTGAAGATGACTAAGGTATCCTTAGATTTCTTCAATGCCTTTATCATTATGAAGACCAACGCATAGATTGAAATAATTTGCTTGAGGTTATTGATGGTAAGGATTGTATACTGGGGGATGAGGTCGTCCAACTAAGTTCTAACTAGATTCCTAAGGGATTGGTAGAACTAGAGGCATTTTTTGGTAGTCAGAATGAACATACAACATGAATAGGAAATACCAAGATTGAGGATCTAGAGGAGATAAATTTGGGATCAGAGATCACTCCTCAAATAGTTTATATTGGAAAATGATTGGATTCTCATGTCATAACCAATTTGATAAAATTATTGAGAAAACATAAGCATGTGTTTGCATGGTCATATGAAGATTTAAAATCTTATAAGGAAGACCTCTTCCAACATCAAATCCCACTCAAAATAGATGTGAAACCATTGAGGCAAAAACAAAGACCCATTAATCCACTATTGGCTCCTAAGATGCAATAGGAGTTGATGAAATTAAAGGATGTAGGAATTATCTATCCTATTAGACATTCAACTTGGGTTTCAAATCTAGTACCAGTAAGAAAAAATAATGGTGATATAAGATTGTGTGTTGATTTCAGAAATCTGAACATTGCATCCTTGAAAGACAATTATTCTCTACCAAATATGGAAGCAATGTTGCATAAGGTTACTAGTTGTGAGCTGTTATTGATGATGGATGGCTTTTTCAGGATACAACCAGGTACTTGTAAAAGAGTCAGAACAATTTAGGAATGCATTTACTACTCTATGGGGAACTTATGTATATATTAGAATGCCATTTGGACTAATAAATGCAGGAGCAACTTTTCAGAGAGCCTTGGATGTAGCATTCAAGGATTTTATTGATTTATTCATGGTTATCTACCAAGATGATTTGACTACATTTTCTAAGAAATTAGGGGATCATTGTGAACATCTTGAAAAAAAAATCAACAAGGCTTTAGAATATGGTGTTTCACTAAACCCTAGAAAATATCAATTTGTAGGCACAGAGGGGAAGCTATTGGGATATATAGTGTCCAAAGATGGAGTAAGGATAGACCCTAAGAGAATAGAAGTTATTCAAAAGGTCACTGCTCCAAAGAATATAAAAGGTGTGCAATCTTTCCTAGGAAAGATTGATTTTTTTAGAAGATTCATTGCAAATTTTGCTGAATTTGTCAAGCCAGTCATTAAGTTATTAAAGAAAGATACAAAGTTCCAGTGGAATGAAGAAGTTCAGTTAGAATTTGAGAAAATTAAGAAAGAAATACAAGAGGCCCCTATTTTAAACTATCTTGATTATAGTAAGCCCTTTTCTTTGTTCTCATTTGCAACTTTTCATACTATTGTTGTTGTTTTACTTCAGAAATATGAAGAGGGATTTGAATATCCAATTGCATTCTTTAGTAAATATCTCCAAGCTATAGAACTGAACTATGAAATGATGGAGAAGCAGGCATATGCATTGGCAAAAGTTGTTATATCATTCAGACCCTACCTAGTTTGTGCCAAAGTTCTTGCATATGTACCTCATTTAGCAGTAAAGGATATTCTTACCCAATCAAAAGTGACTGGTAAGAGATGTAAATGGATTAATAGAATTCAAGAATTTAACCTAGAAATCCATATTACTAAATTGGTTAGAGGAAAAGGTCTAGAAAAACTTATGATAGAAGAAAATCTAGACTTAATACAAGTAAATAATATAGTAATACAAGATTCAACAATAACAAGTATTAAAAGACAATCATTCTATGTTGATATCATGTATTACCTTAAGAATGGAAAGTGTCATGAAGCCATGATAGATAATCAAAAGAGGAGTCTCAAGTTAAAAGCTCAGAAGTACACCCTATTTCAAGGAGATTTGTACTGGAAAGACATAAATGGTGTACTATTGTTATTTTTAGATAAAAGCCAAGCTGAGAAAGTACTAGTTGAAATGCATGCTGGAGTATGTGGTGAACATTTTTCTAGTAAGACCACTAACCATAAGATTTTGAGGGCTGGATATTATTGACCTAGTATATTTAAAGATACTCATGCATTTGTTAGGAAATGTGAGCCTTGCCAGAGGTTCTCAATTAAATTGAAGTTTTTAGGAACCCTGTTGTTGAACCCCGTGAGTGCTGAATCACCTTTTACAATGTGGAGTATTGATTTTATTGGAGAATTTTTAGAGAAATCCAGTGGAGGACATAGTTGGATACTTGTTTCCACTGACTATTTTACCAAGTGGATTGAAGCTATTCTCACTAAAAAAACAACAAGAAAAGTGGTTACTAATTTTTTCCTAGAAAACATTTTAACCAGATTTGGTGTCCCTGCTAAGCTAGTGATGGATAATGCTATGTGTTTTAGATAAGATGAAATCAAAGATTTCTGTAATGAATATGGGATCATAATGTCTTACTCATCCCCATATCATCCTCAGGAAAATGGCCAGGTAGAATCTAGCAATAAAAGCATTTTGAAGATTTTAAAGAAGACCTTAGAAAAGAACAAAAGAGCTTGGCACACAAAGTTGAAACTAGCTCTATGGGATGATAGAATAACAATAAAAACAACCACTGGTAAGTCACCTTTTGAACTTGTGTATGGTTTATAGTATAGAATGCCTATGAACAATTTATTACCTATATACAAGTTTATTCAGGAAGAAGAGCTAGAAATGTATGATCTAATGAAAGATATAATAATGCAACTATCAGAGATTGATGAAATCAGAAGACAAGGTCAAAAAGAGAACATAAAGCTGCAACATAAAATGAAATATCTTTTTGATAAGAGAGCAAGTAGTAGAAATTTTATACCTGGTCATCTAGTAATCTAATGGAATGTGAGAATAGAGGATAAAGGGAAACTTAGGAAGTTTGAATCCTTAAGGCTTGGTCCTTTTATTGTTTCTTAGACCTCTGGTAAAGATTCCTATATCTTGAAGAACATGGATGAGGAAGAATATGAGTTGCTAGTGCATGGGAAATTTTTGAAGCCTTTCTTCAGTTGAGAATGAAAATTTTATGCACAAGTAAATTCTTGTAATATATGTAAATAAGTGTGTTTCTTTCAGTTGTGTGTTTCTTTCTACAATAGGTTAGTAAGCATCTTTTGAGTGATCTGTAACTAGAGATTCTATGGTTTTTGATATAAACTTGAATTTAAACATCCTCAGATAGAGCCACTGTTGGTTGTTTTTCCAGTTTTGTAGTCTGCCAAGTAAATTTTTGAATTCCTCACTCATTTCCATGATTAAGAGTTGAAAATCCTATCTTAAGTTGTCAAAATACGTCTACATATAGTGATCTTCAAGTCAAAATTGAGAAAGAATGCAAAAAACCCTAAGTCCTAGGTCATCCTCTATTTGAAAATGATTAAAACCCTAATTATCTCAGTCATATTTCTATTTTGAAGTTACTTTATTGTAAGTTAAAATTTTTTATATATCATGTTCCTTTTTAAAGTAGGTTGCTAGGTCTCTTAAAGCTCAAAGAATATTCCATTTTATTATGAGACGTAGCGAAAATGCCTTGTCACATTATCTCCTAAGGAAAAGTATATACCTCAAATGGAAGGGAGACTTAGCGTGAACCTTCTGTTATGCCCTGTATACCCGTCCCTACATTTTGTTAGGAAAATGTTGGGTCCGCCTCTTTTTTCTTTTGGTTCTTCCTTTGTTTCTTTTAGGTCTTTTTTTTGTTTTCTCTGACCTTTGCCTTTGTGCAGCCATTGTTGTGTTCCCTTTTGGTCTTCCTTGCTCCGGGGCCCGATCTTGGAGTGTTTTGTTCTTTTGTGTCATCCAGATTTTGGAATCAGGGATTCTAGTGCCATTTCTTCCTATTTAGTTAGAGGGTGTGATGGTGCGGGATTTCCTGGTCCCAAAGTTTGGAGGTTTTTCATTTTTCTTGGGACTTGTAGAAGGAAGTGGTGCATTTTCACCTAAAGGGTATAAATTGGGTTTCACTTGTCATTTTTACACTTACCACAAACAAATTACCCTCGCAGCGATTAAGAGTGAATTGTGTGTTTAACAACAAGCTAAGTGCAATTTTCTTCAAGCAATTGATAGTGATTTAGAGCTCAAAATTGTGTGCACTCAAGCCATCCTGTAGTGTTCTAAGCATGTTCATGGGTTTCTAGAGCTATTCATCTACAGAGCACCTCTTATACCCTTCCCTTTGCATTCATGGTTTTAAGGTAGGCCCTTCTGGTTCTTTGCTTTCTTTTGGTTCACATTTTGGTTCTTTGTTTTTGTTTTTTTTTCTTCCTTCATCTTCTGGTCTTCGTCATCGCCTCCCATTGGTGGGATGGCTCTACAGGAAGGTTTTTCACCTTCCATGCATTGTTTGTTTCTGTACATTTCTAAATAATGTAGATAATGTGTTAATAGTTGTAAATCTTTGTAGATTTTTGTAAGCTTTTGTAAATAGTTGTAAATTTGTTAGTAGTTCGTCGATGACTATTGTAAATAGGTTGGTTCTTCAACCTTCTGTATAAATTAGATTTTCTCAGGGTTTTTTTATGTGTCTAGTCTATATATCCAGTCAAGTTTAACCCATCATGTGGTGATCTCACCGCGCCCTCTGTATGGTTGAATCTAATTCGATCTTTCCCACCTAGTTTTTTATAGACTCAAACTCAGCACCTTTCCTATTTGAGTTACAACCTTTCTCTCTCCTCCCATTGCTTCAGCATTGATGGCGAGATTAAATTACCAATGTGGGAGAATTTAAAATAATCAAAAGTAGCATTCATTCCATTTGTGTCGAGACAACTATCAACTTAAATTCCATTACTCCATTTATTGCATGACCATGTGACAACCCATGTCAGCCCAGTATGGCTTATTTCTTGGTCACTAAAATAATGGCTAGTTTCTCCAGACTTTAGGTTCCATGTAATCCCATAGATTTCATCACATTTTTCGCATGGACTAGAACTCCCAAAAATCCCTGGGTGTTGATCAAATTCAAAGCTATTGTTTATTACATTTTTGGGATTTGATGCAATATAATGTCTTTTTGAGGATAGGTACAAAATGGTGATGAAATATCCAGAACCCATAAATTTATTATATTTAGTTACTTGTATTAACGGTTGTCTATTCTTGCAGGCTATCAAAAAATCATCAATCAATATGTCTAAGGTAGCTTCCCCTCCTGGAAGTCTAGAACTCCCGACCACCTCAACAAGAGTGGCCACCAAGTCAAGAGCTGAGAAAGTAATAGAAAAGCTCCTACTCATGTTCAAATATCTGAAGGATGGTGTCCTCATGGGATCCGAGGTGCATTCTAAGTTACAACTGATCACCAACACAGAGGTCAGACCATGGGCCAAATTACAGGGCATAGTAAGAACAATATTCACTTAGTGTTCCACCAGAGATAGTATGGTGAAGAACATGCCACATCTGGCATCATCAAAGCTGTCTACTTCCCTTACTCTATGCAAGCCCCAGAGTTGATCCTAACTCAATCCAAACATTACAACACCACCATCTGAGCTGTTATACTTGTTGCTCCCTTTCCAACAGGCTACCCAACACCCCTAGTATCTATCGACGCTGCTACTCTGGCTTCAGGACTGGGAATCCCCCAGCTTGCTAATTCTATTGTCATCTCTAGGGCCATGTCACTACAGGAGTTCACAAATGTACAATAGGCTACCAAGAAGCACCTTAATGCCCACTAGCTAAAGACTTTGAGGAGGGATTATAAGAAGATGAAGTTGGAGATCTCCCGCACAGATTTCAAATAAGAATATAGGCGGGGATCATCTTTCTATGCTAGGTCTTTGGGGAATCACATACCTAGGATTTCTCAGCCTGGATGTATTACTTTTTATATAGCATCACCACCTGCGGGAAGAATTTTGTCTGGGAAACCATTATTTCCAATCAAGTAGATTTTTAGCTGAACTAGGTTAGCAAGACATCAAAGTTCTACATTAATTCATATGATCTATGGGCTTTGGCACAAAAAAGACCCAAAATTTAGGGTTTAGTTATAGTGGGCATCCTTGGGACCAAACCTGGCCAAAGTGCACCTTGGGATCACTTTCCCCAAATTCAATGGGAAGCCAACTTCCCCAATTTTTTCCAAGTAAATGATACCTTCATTTACTATAACATTTTGATACCATCTTAGGATGTTGGTTACCAGTTTTCAAAGGAGGCTATGGCCTTGGTGAGTTCATACAGAAATTATTTTAGTCAATTTCACCAACATTCTTATATTCAAGTGACCAGATTCTCTCAAAAACCCTACCTACTACCCAAGTATTATGGGGATAGGATTATTTTGATGGAGTATTGCAGAAAAATCCTGGAGCTCCATGCACTTTATGGAGTCAAGAAATTTACCTTCATCCCTTTCCCAATCACTTGTGGGAATTGCTCTTGCAGCCTTGCAGCGACCAAAGAGGTCGATAATGAGTTAAAAATTCTAGGGTTGGCATAATTCTATCTAGCATGGAACAATTTTGATCTGATCGAAAAAAAAAACATAGTATTACCCTAGGAATCAGCACCCCATCAGCCTCACTTAGAGGATTTTTGAGAAGATTATCAAGATGACTTCAATGTATGTGGTCAAAAATATGAAAAGATGACAACAAGAATGATGAAGTGCCTCGACCTTTGGACCTTTGCAAAGGAATTTTCAGATAGTGGGCCCTTAGAGGACCCATCATACAAATTATAGGGGATTGATAAGATAGATCTCCCTCTGGTGGATTGGGACACCACAAAAGTTTTGATAATAGAGGACATCACCCAAGGCATCGTGCAGCATAGTCATGAGTATTTTGCAAAAGTATGCAGGAAAAACACCCGTCGGGAAGGTCCAATTTTGTGGGGGTCTACTTCAGCCTTCAGAATGGCTGAACAAAGAAGAGATAAGGGGAAAGAAAAGGAGAGCACCCCAGCCCTGGTCCTACCCTCAGTTCCAACACTAATAATGGAACAACTCCACACCTAGCTTGAGTCATCCCGACAGCTAGGTGAAATAATGAGCACCCAGATTTCTCTTGGTCTCCCAATCACTTCAGTGGGATCCACCCTTCCTACCAGCTCACCATCACTTGCAACACTTATGAGCTAGGCAGTAAATATAAAGGAGGAGAGTGTAGCTATTCTAGATGTCGGGGTCCCGCTGCAAATGAGGAGAAAGAAACCAAGGGCAGATAATCCTCCACCAAGCATAGATGCAAGCCCCAAAACATCAAGAAACATCTTGTGGAGCTTATCCCTTCTTCCCTTGAAGAACAAGATCATCCGGAGGCCTCCCCTACCCATGATAGTTTTGATGACATCTTCTAGATTGGTGACCTGGTAAACCTACAAGAAGATGTGGAGAGGGCAGTGGAAGAGATCACTGCACAAGAGGTGGAAAATATCCCCAAAGAGGGAAAAAGACAAGAAAAGAAAATTTTTCTAGAATAAGAAGCCTACGAGGAAGTACAGGATAGTATACCAAGTTTGGAAGAAACACCAGTCCCAGGGACCCAGATAGAAGGAAGGCAAACACAAGATGAGAAGCCGACAATGGCTACGAAAACCAGACCCTCAGGAACAACTGTACCCCTAGTTTTCATGATCCAAATGCCTCTAGTTACTTTGGGTGAAAAGTTACCCTAGAATATAACATTTGGCAAGGTGGTCTTCGTAGCACAACAATCAGATCTAGGCTAGAAACCTTCGCCCCCTCCAGAAAATGTGCCCTTAGAGGAGAATGTCCTGGCAGATAATTTCAAAGAAATTCAGCAACAATAGGACATGGGGGAGAACCCTAGAAACATGAATATAGATGTCATAGGTTCCCGGTAAGGTGGGATCCCAGACACTATAGATGAAAATGCCACTAAGGTGGGGGAAACAGGGAATCATGGTAGTGGAGAAAAGGAATCCACATAGACTACAGATGCCAAAGAAGTGTAGCCATCCCCCAAAGCAAACCCCAGTATCCAGGACTTAGTTGTAAGACCACCCCCACCACCACAGTGGCTGGTCGATTCAAGAAAAAGGAAGGCCCCAGTAGCAGTGAGAGCTCCCCTCTCTCTAGCCAAAATGATGGCACAAAACTAAAAGGCTTAGAAGCCCAAGAAGGCCCAGACCCTCCATTCCCTTCAGACCAGTCTATGAGGAAATACCATTGCAATGGTAGTGATGCCTCCCCTAGATGAAGAAGAGGCAATATTAGGGGCTAAGGAATATACAATCATAGAAGTTCCTCTGGGGAGGAGAGACAAAAAGGGAGAATTAGACCTGTTAAAAGAAGCTAGTAGGGCAATTAAGGCCTGTTATGACAAACAAGCCCAAAAACTAAAGGAGGAAAGAGAATAAAATGCCAACCTCCTTGGGCTTCTTAATGAATTGATACAAAATTTAAGTGTAATTCCTTCAGAGGCCTCCACCTCGGGAACACCACTCCCGCAGGGTGACATTGACGCGCTGAGAACCATGAAGTAGAAAGCACAAGCTATCGATGATTGGGTGATAGAACATATAGGATCCATAAGACATTTCCTGATGGCTACCCTCTCGGACCTCCACCAGGCTAGCAACATCTTGGGCCTGGTGAACAGGGCCATTTCCTTGTGGGAGGGGGAGATAGAAAAGTACAAAGAATGGAGAGGTGAGTTGGAAGAAATAATGAACATCAAGGAGGATATCATTACAGAGATAGGAATTTTGGGGGATGAAAATTTTGGGTTCCTCTGGGTCCAACACTCCAAACTTGGTATCAAAATAGAGACAAGAAAGCAACTAGTAGCGGCCTTGAAGTTTAAATTCCCTGCAATTCAAAATTCTTTAAATTCATATACGACATTTGTTACAAGGGTTTCAAAAATTGATCCCTTCAACACCGAGACATGCGCTCTGGTGGATTTTATTGTGAGAAAATTTGATGAAATAATGGAGTCATAGTTCGGGGCTCCCAAAGATTTTGATGGAGTGAAGATTTCGCATCTTTCGCGTATGGTGCTTTGGAGCCACGATGCAACAAAGATGGGGGTAGAGTTTAAAGAAGGTGCTCGGGATATGGGTGAATAGTTGGAGGTTGCCAAAGAGCACCAGGATTGTATAAAAGAGATAGACGAAGAAGGAATCCTCCAGATCTTGGAGGACTTCAAAAGGGTATAAGGCAATAAAGTCCTCTAGTCTCCAAATATTTTTGCTAGCATGCAAGGTTCCCCAGTACCGACCGATCACTATCAAGAAGTTAAGAAGGGTCAGAATGTAATTGATCTAGATAATGACATGTTAGGCAGAAGAGATGGTTTTGATAGATGATTCTCCCAAGCCATTTCTCCCACATTAACTACCTAGTGTGCATCAAAGAAAGGGAGCCACAATTGGCATTAATGATCCATATAGCCTAGGTTACCAAGATAAGCACATTTCTTCCATAAGTACCTTGACTCTCTTCTCTAGGCCGATTCTTCTAGATTTCTCCTCTATCTTCTTCCTCTGTCTTTTAAAACCTTTGTACATCTTGAGGTGATTGTAAGTGGTCTAGGTAGTACCGGCCACAGATAATGTATTATATTTTAGCAAGTGTACAGGTAGATTAAGTAAAGTTTTAGGTCATGTTTGTGTATAAATAAGAAGTCCAACACCATAACAAGGGTCAAAAAAATTGATGATTTTGTAGTCCAATAGTAATAGAAGCATAGTATTTTTGATTTCATTATAAATAGAATTTTACTTTTAGTTGTTCTTAGTAGCTCAATGCTCAGTTATTCTTAGTAGCTTAGAATTCTCCCTTGGAGCCATGACTATACTCGCTAGTGATGCTGGAATGTTTTTAAGATAATGAAAGAAGGAAGAACATCTTATGGTCATGTGTTGTTGTTGTTATAATCTCTGAAGTTAGCAAACATCTTTTTTGCAGTATGTTTTTTTTTATGTCCATTGTTGTTGTGTTTTAGTTTAGATTAATGATCTTATCTCCCTTTTCTATTGAATGCATATGAATCACTGGTTCATTGTGTATCTGGTATTTAGTGGAGTTTTCTTGCATTGGAGCATTGTTTGATGTTTGAATATATATTGCATAACTATAGGTAGAAATATACGTCTAACCTTGATCTATCTTTTTAGTTTTCTTTGATAATCCAAATGCTTGTAGTAAACCCCCACCCCTTTTTAAATGAGTGAAAAGATGAAATAAGCCCTTACCAAAGTTGGGAAAGTGAATGAGGTCCTTTTCTCTGAATCCTCACTCGAGGCATACTGAACACAAGAGATCCTGACCTTTGATTTTATCCCAGGGGAGGATCCCATAATCACTCAGAGAATTCAAGATCTAGGCAAAAAGATGAAGTGTGAGGTAGACTCACAAGGTAGAAAAGCAACTTTGGCCACCCTCTTATTCGACACTTGGTGCTAGGTACATTATCAAATATACTCTAAACTAGAGTGTGAGCCTTGCATTGCTGCTGCTACCCACCATGTCACCAACCTCCTAGAGAAGGAATGTAAATCCAAGTTTCTGAGACCAAGTAATCCACCCAGTGGTACACTTGAGGTGAAGCTTGTCTAGGAACCCGAACTAGAGGATTCCCTAGAGGAAGGCCTCACCTAGGCACCATCCAAGCTGGAGGAGTCACATTGTGAACCTCCCAATCCCAAATCCAATTCAAAAGCCACTTGGCTTCCCCAGCCCCATAAAACAAACAACAATTTATGAATCCTAAAGTTTGATGGATCCTGGTCCAGACAAGGATGCAGGGCTAGAGTGGAACTAATCAACCTATGAGGAAAATCCTTCCTTGCATCCTATAGGTTGTAGTTTAACTACACCAACAATGTCATGGAGTATGAGGCCTTGCTCCTCAGACTCCTATTCACATTGAGAAAATGGATCACCCACCTTTAGGCGATGGGTGATTTAGAGCTAATTGTAAAATAGGTCCGGATCCAATACACGTGTCACAACAAAAGGCTGGCCACATACCGCAACTAGGCATGGAACCTAATCAAATACTTTGATTCTTTTGGCATCGAGCTTATTCCCTAGAAATGTAACTATGTTCAGGATTCCCTCACTGTGTCTGCTAGTACCCTAGAGCCAATGGCTGGCTCCCAGCTCTCAAAATTTTCTTTTAAAATGGTCCCCACCCTATCCATCCCCAATAATATAACCCAATTTCAAGTTTTTGAAGATGACCAGCACATCTTGGCCTTCATGGAAAATGTTGGCATCTTTGAAGATTAGTTCATGGAATAAATTGATCATGACGATACCAGGCAGGGGGAAGAAGATGATGGGATCATTGAACTACCCACCAAAACCATTCCTAAGGGGATGGTCACTCTAGAAAGAATATTTGATTCAGACCCTCAGGGCTGAGACAAGATATCATCCTCCTTCGAGGGAGGAAAATTTGAAAAAGTGAACATCAGCAAAGCCGATCAAGAATTTTTTTTTCACATTGGTACCTCTTTCTCCTTGGAGGAGAAGGAGAAGATTCTCGTAGTTCTCTGAGAATAAATTAATGTTATATCCTAGGGGTATGAAGATCTTAAAACCTATGATACATATATCATGACTCATACCATCCCCCTAAAACTAGATTCCAAACCTTTCTAGAAAAAATAGAGGCCGGTAAACCCTTTGATCGAACCCCTGATCCATGAGGAGGTTCAGAAATTACTGTCAGCCTAGATCATCTTTCCTATCTAGCATACAACATGGTTTTCCAACCTTTTCCCCGTGTGCAAAAATAATGACAAGATCCACCTGTGTGGATTTCCACAACTAGAACAAGGCCTCCAAGAAGGATAATCACCCTCTCCCTTTTCTAGATGAGGTGTTAAAAATTGTAAATGGTTCCCAGATGATGTCCTTTCTGGATGGGTACTCCTAGTATAACCAAGTTATGGTTAAATTTGAGGATAGAATTAAAATGGCGTTCAACACCAAGTGGGGAATGTTTGCATACCAGAGAATGCCTTTCTATATAATCAATGTCGGGGCCACATTTGAAAAGGTCATGGACATTGTGTTGGAAGGACAAGTTAACAAATGCATAATCATCTACATGGATGATTTAACAGTCTTTTCATGGGATAGGAATGATCATCCCACCCACCTCACTCTTGTATGTGAGAGATGTTGCTGGCATGGTATCTCCCTCAACCCATGGAAGTATATATTTGAGGTCACTAAAAGGAAACTTCTCAGGAATATTGTCTTTGAGAAAGGGATATCCATCAACTCTGAGAGTTTTGAAGCACTGCTAAATTCACAAATGCCCAATAGTAAAAAAGAAATGAGATCGTTCTTTGGAAAGTTAAATTTTGTTTGGTGGTTCATTACTGGATTTGTTGAGATTGTCAAACCACTCAATGACATGATGAAGAAATATAGTAAGATCGATTGGAGCCCCAAAGTGAAGTGAGCATTTTCTCAAATCAAGCAGACAATAGTGGAGGCCCCAGTATTGGAAGGTCTGGACGATTCACTCCCATTCCATATTTATTCCTTCACTTTTCCACACTCTGCCACTATAGTTTTAACCTAGAAGGTTGAGGGGGAAGAAAAACCTATTGCTTTCATGATATCCCCCTTTAAGAATGCCAAAGTTTGGTACACACCATTGAAAAAGAAAGCCTTTTCTCTAGTCCAGGCCATGAATAAATTTTGGCACTACATTCTTCGGAGAAAAGTGCATGCCATCATCCCAAACTAGGCTATCAAATATTTTCTACTGTAGAGTGAGCTGGGCCAATGCTGAGGGAAATGGATGGCCATCCTCCAGGAGTATGATCTTGAGATGCAACCAATTAAAATAGTATGAGGCTAGGGACTATGTAAATAAATGGTAGAGGCCACTCCAAACATCGAGTACCAAACTTATACTATGGAATCCATAACTCAAGATCTATGGTATACCGATCTAGTGTACCTATTTCTCAACAAAAAATTCTTGGAGGGGCTCTCTCCTAATAAATGTCACACCCTGTGACTAAAAAGCATACACTTCATGATAAAAAATGGAACACTTTTCTGTAGGAATTTTGAGGGGATTTACCTCTGGTGCATAGACAGAGACCAAGCTGCCAAAATGATACAAGAATTCCATGAGCAGTATGGGACTAGGCATGGCTCAGCTAATGCCACTGCCCATCAAATTATTTGGGCCATATTTTATTGGCCCTTCATCTTCAAAGATGTTCACACTCACGTAAGGAAGTGCCACACCTACCAAACTGCCGCTTCCTATAAGCGGAACCAGGCAATGCCTTTATAGTCGGTCTTTGAAATTTGACCCTTCACCCAATTGGCATTTAATTTTATTAGGGAGATAAAACCCAAATCATCTTCCAACCACCAACATATTTTGACTACTACCAATTATTGTACTCGGTGGTCCAAGGCAATCCCTTGCAAGAACAACACAACGGATGTAGTCATCAAGTTCTTGGAAGAGAACATTGTCACAAGGTTCAGAATGCATTTTTCTATCATGTGTGAAAATGGTCTGACATTTTATTTAGCAAAAATATTACAATGGACATATCAGAGGAAGATCATCCTAAATTTCTCCAGCAACTATTATCCACAAGGTAATGGTGTCGCCAAATCCACCAACAAAAATCTGCTGGAAGTGATCAAACATTTTGTAGATAAAAATCCCAGGGACTGGTACCAAAAAATTAGGTTCACCCTTTGGGAAGATCATATCAGAATTAAGGTAGCCCTGGGAAATTCTCCATTTCACCTGGTTTATGGCCAGAGTCCTGTGTTCCCAATAAACTTACAAATCCCTATTTTGCAATTCCTGCAAGAATTCAACGCCTAGGATAACATTGTGGAGGTTCACCTCCTGAACCTGGTGAGATTGGAAGAAAAAAGAGATGCAACACTAGAACATTTTGTGCATTACCAAGAATTCATCAAATGATGGTTCGATAGGAGAGCCCAATACAAAGCCTTTTGAGTTTTGGACCTAGTCCTCTTGTGGGAAAAAAGCCTAGGAAAAGAAGGGAAAACAGACCAAGTTTCAAAGGCTCTAGCTCAGACCTTACCTAATCTTAGAGATCTATGGGGCCAACACTTACCACCTTAGCACTATGACTGGAGGAGCCATTCCACTTCCCATCAATGCATAGTTTCTCAAACACTACTTTGAATGATGGCGGGAGGTAAGTTTTCCCAAAGTTTTACCATATATATATGTTCCTTCTTGTAAATATTTTCCCAGCACTCCTTGGGAGTGTCTTGTCCTTGTAAATAGCTTGTGGTCCTCTGGGGCCATTTTTTTTTTTGTCTTTGGTTTCTTTTTTCTTTGTGTATCTTGTTTTTTGGGTTCCCGACATGTTTCTCTCTTCTTGTGGACAGGTATGCTTCACATGACATCTAGTCCCTGGTATGGTGCCTTACACATTTTGGTTAGTCCATAATCTATTGTTATCATGGTCGGATTTGTCTACACCCTAGATTTATTATATATGCATAGTAAAAGGTTATGGGCAATCTTCATCAGATTCACATCTTGAAAGTCTTGACATTAGTTACCAGAAAATCTAAGAAGCAAGTAATCGTATGATCCCCAAGAGTAGAGTGGTTGCACTAATTATTGGCTATGTCCAAAAATCAAAAGAATATCCTGGGTCCAGAATGTCTCTCATATTCAGAAAATCAAAATGGATGGCAAGGTGAAAGAAGTACCACCATGAAAATTATCTAATTTTAAGGTTTACAGTGAAATAAGTACCACCTTCCCCATCTTCAAAAGAAAAAAAATAAAACTAGAGAATAGAGAATTCTGGGATCTGTGGGACCATGCAAGATATAGCAATTTTGGTTTGATGCAGTTAGTGTCATCTCTCTCTTCCTCCCAGAAGTCATTTTCTTGATTTTCTTCCAAAGAACACACTTTACGACTAACAAAATATTGAAGGATTGAATCATGGTGAGTTAGATTGTCTCAGACACCTTGCGCCTTGCAAGTGAAATGCTTCAGGTAAAGATGAGTCTCAGTTTCACTAACCAAAGATTCTATGGTTCTCAAATGCACTAAGGCATTCATCCTAGAAAGTTTCCATTTGTTATGACCTGCATACCCGTCCCTACATTTTGTTAGCAAAATGTTGGGTCCCCCTTTTTTTTCTTTTGGTTCTTCCTTTGTTTCTTTTTGGTCTTCTTTTGTTTTCTCTGGCCTTTTCCTCCATACAACCGTTGCTGTGTTCCCTTTTGGTCTTCCTTACTCTGGGGCCCAGTCCCAGAGTATTTTTTTCCTTTGTGCCATCCAGATTCCATACTCAGGGATTGTAGTGTGATTGCTTCCTCTTTAGTTAGAGGGTATAATCACGTGGGATTTCCCAGTCCCAAAGTCCTGAGGTTTGCCTTTTTCTTGGGACTTGCAGAAGGAAGTGGTGTGTTTTCACCTAAAGGGTATAAATTGGGTTTCACTTGTCATTTTTACACTTACCACAAACAAATTACCCTCGGAGTGATTAAGAGTGAATTGTGCGTTTAATAGCGAGCTAAGTGAAATTTTCTTCAAGAGATTGATAGTGATTTAGAGCTTAGACCTGTGTGCATTCAAGCCATCCTACTGTATTTTAAGCATGTTCGTGGGTTTCCAGAGTTGTTCATCTATGGAGAACCTCTCGTGCCCTTCCCTTTGCATTCTTTTTTTTAACGTAGGCCCTTCTAGTTCTTCACTTTCTTTTGGTTCACATTTTTTTTCTTTATTTATTTATTTTTTCTTCCTTTGTCTTCTAGTCTTTGTCATGGCCTCCCGTTGGTGGGATGGCTTTGCAGGAAGGTTATCCACCTTCCATGCATTGTTTTTTTCTGTACATTTGTAAATAATGTATATAATGTGTTAATAGTTGTAAATCTTTGTCGATTTCTATAAGCTTTTGTAATAGTTGTAAATTTTTTAGTAGTTGGTTGATGACTGTTGTAAATAGGTTGGTTCTTCAGCCTTCTTTGTAAATAGAATTTTCTCTAGGTAGTTTTTATGTCTAGTATTTATATCTGGTCAAGTCTAACCCATATTGTGGTGAGCTCACCATGCCCTTTGTATGGTTGAATCCAATTCGAGCTCGCCCAGCTAGTTTTTACTAGACTTGAACTTGGCACCTTTCCTGTTTGAGTTACAACCTTTCTCTCTCCTCCCATCACTTTGGCATTGATGGCGGGATTAAATTACCCATGCACAAGAATTTAAAACAATCACAAGTGGCATCCATTCCATCTGTGTTGAGACAACTATCACCTTAAATTCCATTACTCCATTTATTGCATGACCATGTGACAACCCACGTCAACCTAGTACAGCTTATTACTCGGTCACTTTAATAACGGCTAGTTTCTCTGGAGTCCAGGTTACATGTAATCCCATGACCTTCATCATATTTTTTGCATGGAACAAAAAACCATGGACCCCCTAGGTGTTGATCAAATTCAAAGCTATTGCTTATTACATTTCTAGGATTTAACGCAAGCTAACGTATTTTTGAGGATAGGTGCGAAATGGCGATGAAATCTTCAGAACCTAGATATTTATTATATTTAATTACTTATATTAATGGTTATCTTATCTTGCAGGCTATCAACAAATAATTAATCAATATGTCTAAGGTAGCTTCCCCTCTCAGAAGTCTAGAACTCCCGACCACCTCAACAAGAGTGACCACCAAGTCAAGGGTCGAGAAAGCACTAGAAAAGCTCCTGTTCACATCCAAATATCTGAAGGATGGTGTCCTCATGGGATCCAAGGTGGATTCTAAGTTACAAATGATCACCGAAATAGAGGTCGGACCATGGGCTGAATTACAGGGCATAGTAAGAACAATGTTCACTCACCATTCTGCAGGAGATAGTATGGCAAAGAACGTGGCTACCTTCGACATCATCAAAGCCTCCTGCTTCCCTTACTCTGTGTAGGCCCCAAATTTGATCATAACTCTGGTCAAACATTACAACATCACCATCTGGGCCATTATACGTGTTGATCCCCTTCCAATGGGCTACCCAATGCCCCTAGTATCTCTCGACACTGCTACTCTGGCTTCAGGATTGGGAATCCCCTAATTTTCTAATTCTATTATCATCTCCCAGGCCACGTCACTACAGGAGTTCAATAATGTATAGGAGGCTACTAGGTAGCACCTCAATGCCCACTGGCTAGAGACACCAAGGAAGGATTATAAGAAGATTAAGTTGGAGATCCGCCGCATAGATTTCAAAGAAAGCATACATGCGGGGATCATATTTCTATGTTGGGTCTTTGGGGAATCACATGCATAGGATTTCTTAGCCTGGATGTATTACTTTTTATAGAACATAACAACCAATGGGTAGAATTTTGACTAGGAAACCATTGTTTCCAATCATGTAGATTTTTACCTGAATAAGGTCAGTGAGACATCAAAGTTCTACATGACCTCATATGTTCTATGGGAACTGGCACAACATAGACCCAGAATTTGGGGTTTAGTTATGGTGGGCGTCCTTGGGAATGGGCCCAACCAGAGTGTGCCTTGAGATCACTTTCTCTAAATTCAATAAGAAGCCAGCTTCCCAAATTTTTCTTGAGTAAATGATACCTTGATTTAGTACAAAATTTTGATACCATCTCAGGATGCCAGTTACCAGCTTTCAAAGGAGGCTATGGCCTTGGTGAGTTCATATGGAAATTATTTTATTCAATTTCATCAACATTCTTATATTCGGGTGACCGGATTCTCTAGCAAACCCTAACTATTACCCAATTATTGTGGGGATAGGATTATTTTGATGGAGTATTGTAGGCAAATCCTGGAGCTCCATGCACTTTATGGAGTCAAGAAAGTTACCTCCATCCCTTTCCCAATCAATTGCAGGAATTACTCTAGCAACCTTGCAGCGGCCAAAGAGGTCGATAATGAGTTAAAAATTATGGGGCTAGCAAAATTCTATCTAGCATGGAACAATTTTGATCCGCTTGGAAAAATAAACACAACATTACCTCAGGTGTCAACACCCTACAAGCCTCACTTGGAGGATTTTTGGGTAGATTGTGAAGATGAATTTGATATCCATGGTCAAAAATATGAAAGGATGACAAAAGGAATGATGAAGAGCCTCGACCTTTGCACCTTTCCAAAGGAATTTTCAGATAGAAGACCTTTGGAGGACCCATCATATAAATTACAGGGGATTGATAAGATGGATCTCCTTTCAGTGGATTTGGACACCCCAAAATTGTTTACAATAGAGGATGTCACCTAAGGCATCGTGCACCACAGTCATGAGTATTTTGCACAAGTATGCTGGAAAAGCACCCACTGGGAAGGTCCAGTTTTTCGGGGGTCTTCTTTAGCCTTCAAAATGGCCAGACAAAGCAGAGATAAGGGGAAAGAAAAGGAGAGCACCTAGGCCCTGGTCCTATCCTTAATTCACACACCAATAATGGAACAAATCCACACCCAGCTTGAGTCATCTTGACAGCTAGGTGAAACAATGAGCACCTGGATTTCTCTTGGTCTCCCGGTCACTCCGATGGGATCCAACCTTCCTACAGGCTCACCATCACTTGAAAAACTTATGATCCGGGCGGTAAATGTAGAGGAGGAGAGTGTAGCTATTTTGGACATTGGGGTCCCGCTGCAAATGAGGAGAAATAAACCAAGGGTGGATAATCCTCCACCAAGCACAGATGCAAGCCTCAGAACATTGGGAAACATTCTTGTGGAGCTTATCCCTTCCTCCCCTAAAGTAGAAGATCATCTGGGGGCCTCCCCTCCTGACAATAGTTTTGATGACATCTTCCAGACCGATGACCTGGTAAACCTGCAGGAAAATGTGGAGAGGGTAGTGGAAGAGATCGCTGCACAAGAGGTAGAAAATATCCCCAAAGAGGGAGAAAGAAAAGAAAATAAATTTTCCCCAAAAGAAGAAGCCCAAGAGAAAGAACATGATAGTATACCAAGTGTGGAAGAAACACCAGTCTGAGGGACTAAGATAGAAGGAAGGAAAGTACAAGACAAGTAGCCAACAATGGCTAGGGAAACTGGACCCTTGGGAACAACTGTACCCCCAGTCATCACGCTCCAAATGCCTCTAGTTACTTTGGGTGAACCCTTACCCCAGAATCTAAAATTTAGTAAGGTGGTCTTCACAGCACAACAATCCAATTCAGGCCAGACACCTTTGCCCCCTCTAGAAAAAGTGCCCTCAAAGGAGAATGTCCCAGTAGATAATGCTGAAGAAATTTAGTAACAACATGAAATGGGGGAGAACCCCAAAAAGATGAATATAGATGCCATAGGTCCCAGGGAAGTCAGGGTCCCAAACACTAGAGATTAAAATGCCACTAAGGTGGGAGAAATAGGGAATCCTGGGAGTGGAGAAAAGGATTCCACAAAGACTACAAATGTCAAAGAAGTGCAACTAGCCCCCGAAGGAAACCCTAGTATCTAGGAATTATCCATAAGACCACCCCCACCACCACAATGGATGGTAGTGTCAAGGAAAAGGAAGGCCCTGTATGTGTTAATTTTGGCCTTGTTAATCAACCACACACTTCAACATAGTCCTTCTTCACCAAGTACATACAAGATTGAATATGAGATTATCCATCTTATCTGTCTGCGTGATTCGACCTGTTGCCTTCTATCTAGATGGGGTTTTTGAAATTGCTCTCAGGACGAGAGTCTCACAACCATGGACCAATCTAAGAATGAAGGATTTATCATGATGAATGCAATACAATGCAAGATTATGTTAAGAAATGAAAGATGTGAAATAATCTAAACATGATTTCTAAATGCCATTATTCTAGAAATTGAAGTTATGCTATTGCAAAAATGCAGTTATTCTATACGAGTTTATCAAGAAAATGAGACAATAATTTAGTATTCTAACAATGCAAAAGTAAGTGAGTAATCAGGGGTAATCAGGGGTTTTGAATGAAGAATGAGAGTTCTTTTATAGACTCTGAGAGGATCAGAATAGAAAATTTCCTTTTTGAAATAAAACAAATAGAAAAGTCAGTTAAAAACATAAAGCTTTATTGAAAAGAATTCAATAAATTGTTTTTTTCCTGCTTTAACTGTTTTCTTTCTTTGATTTAATATTGTTTTATTTGAATTTAATTGTTTTATTTCTCTTTAAAGCACAATTAATTCAAAGTTTCCATTTCTGAATAGAGATAAGATTTTTCAGAGAATATCCAATTAATTAAATAAATATAACCTCATAATTGCTTTTTCTCAATTATCTGAATAATTAAATTCAATTATTGAAATGAGGATATTTATTTAATAATTAAATATTATTTAATAATTAAATATTATTTAATTCCTTTTCATGTGTCTCAGCTAAAGAGGGTGAATTTAATTTAATTAAAGTGCTTGGACTTTATTAATTAAATCAATTCAATCATAGGGTTTATTTAGCCAATAGATATTTAGGAATTAAACATGATGTATGATTAATGAAGATTTAGGATTTTCTACATTTGACACTCAGGTCGAGTAGAGTCAGTGAAAACTTAGAATTTCCTAGTACAATAGGACTTTAATGATATAGAAGAGTGACAAATGCAACAAAATTGGTTAGGGTTGCAAGATGCCAATTTTGGGGTTTTACATTTTGCCCCTCTTTGAATTGATGTGCGAGTGGCGCATTAATTCAAAGAATAGTCTGATGCCTAAAGCATAGAAGAAAGGATTTTGAACACCCAGTTTTGACTGTGAGGTACGAAAAACTAAACATGGCGTCAAGTGATTTGAAAAGCATGGAACACCCAATTTTGATCGTGAGGTATGAAAAACTAAACATGGCGCCAAGTGATTTGAAAAGCATGGAACACCTAGTTTTGACCGTGAGGTACGAAAAACTAAACATGCCCCAAGTGATTGAAAAGCATGGAACACCCACTTTTGACCGTGAGGTATGAAAAACTGAACATGCCCTAAGTGATTGAAAAGCATGGAACACCCAGTTTTGACCCTGAGGTACGAAAAAATAAACATGCCCCAAGTGATTGAAAATCATGGAACACCCAGTTTTGTCCGTGAGGTACAAAAAACTGAACATGCCCCAAGTGATTGAAAAGCATGGAACACCCAGTTTTGACCCTGAGGTACGAAAAACTAAACATGCCCCAAGTGATTGAAAATCATGGAACACCCAGTTTTGTCCGTGAGGTATGAAAAACTGAACATGCCCCAAGTGATTGAAAAGCATGGAACACCCAGTTTTGACCATGAGGTACGAAAAACTAAACATGCCCCAAGTGATGAGGATTTTTGAAAATCAGATTAGATTGATTGGAATAGATTCAATGATGTAATCATCCTGCCCCCTCGGGAGCGAAATTGAAAGATGACACGTCATAATGATGATGAAGAGCGAAAAATCACAGATAGATGTGGAGTCGGAGATCAAGAAGAACTCAGAACAGATTAAGGAAGAATTCAAAAAAGTTAGAATCAATTTTGAGTGATTTCGAGGTCTGGTTTGACCAAGTTTGACTAGGGTTGACCAGAGTTTACCAAAGTTGACTTTTGAAGAAAAAAGTCAAAGATATTAGAAAATGATGATATGATAAGATTCTGATAAGAAAGCGATGTCAGAAGGGTGACTGCATAGGCATCCGATCGCGTCGTTCCTGAAAATTTTAAAATGCGATTTTGAGCTATATAGAAGTGTCAGATTTTGATTTGGATCACAAAAATGGATTTAGGACAGTCAAATTAGGTAGTGGTGCAATTTTTGCGCAAAATGGAGCACTTTGAAAAATTAGGTCAAACCCTATATAAGGACAAAAGGGTCATTTTCAAATCATTTCAACCCTTTGACTTTGTGAATTGAGAGCTCTGAGTAGAAGACAAAATGGTGGTCCCCTATAGTAGCCATCGATTCGAGCGATCTAGGAGGCACAACTGGCCCGCAGTGTACGTACCACCTATAAGTAGTCGATAAACCTCTTTGTAAATCAAATTTCATGTATTTAGGTCAATTTTTTAGCATGTTTTGCACGTTTTCGAGCAGTAGGTCATGTGTCGTCGCACGAAGTAGTTTCTTCACGCGCCCCATAGGGAAAGCTTGCGCAAAGAAACTACGTTTCACGCTGCTCGAAACAAAGTTTCACGCGTGGGTGGACCCAATTTCGTGCGAAAAACCCTTGTGAAAGGCATTTTCTCACGCGATCTCAGATAAAAAATCATGCGAAACTAGAAATTTTGTGTGATATAAAGCACTTTGTCGCGCAAAAGAGAAATGTTCTTCGTGCGAAATGTTACCCTGTCATATGTGAAAAAGTCTGCATCGCATCCAAAAGTGATTGCGTCAGCGTCATTAATTTCTGTAGGATGTCTAGAATGCTTTATTATCACATTATGCTTTGATTATTGGTGAGTACTGATAGTGCTTTGTTGTTCATATGTCTTACAGGTTGATTTTCTAGATATAGCATTCAGATTGCATCATCCAATGATCAGCAGATTGATAGCTCAGCTAGATGATGCTAAGACCGTACATATAGCGACATTGGGACTAAGCACGCTATGTGATATACCCAAGATTCGGGTAAATCATGGATTATTGTGCGCATTGCTTGAGCGTTTCCATTCAGAAATGAACACATTTTACCTACCACAGGGGGAGATGACTGTCACTCCCGAGGACATATACAAGATTCTTAGGATACCATTCGTCAGTACTAAAGTGGAGTATGAGACCCGGCCCAAGGTGGGCACAACAGCATTGAGAGAGATCTTCCAGGATGATCTCGTGATGGGTAGGGCTATCCCATGGGAGGAGTTGATTGGTTCATATGGTAGGACCCACAGATTACCAGTGGTGCTAGCATGCTTCCTTGGGTGCTATTTGATGCCAGACCATGGACAACACGGTCTAGAGTGTGGTAGAGGCAGGATGCTACAGCTAATGATAGTCAGGCCATGACATTATGGATGGGGCCAGTGTATGCTGGCACACATGTATCATGAGATGCATGAGATCATCTACAGAGAGGTGAAGAGTATGGCTACTGGAGTTTTTGTGTTACAGATATGGGCTTGGGAGCATATTCCCGTCACCAGACCCATATGCGAGGATATGAGGCAGCCCTTGGAGCCTTATATATGCAGATATAGAGGCATGGTTACCCATCACGCGCTGGGCAAGACTGATTAGTGGCGAGCTCAGCTCGATGACCTATCAGCAGTGATATGGAGGCCATGGAGGCTCAGAGAGGCTTAGGATGATGTGGCAGAGCAGTTGAGTCACATGTTCTGCCCCCGTGCGATGATTGGTCACACCATCACAGTGATAGAGAGATTTCCTCTGAGGCGGGTATGGCGGCAGTTTGGTCACCCACAGGACATCTCACAAGATTACATGGTTTATTCAATATTTGCGGATGAGGTGAGGAGAGGCTGGGGTATGACACTGGACCAAGGTCGTACTATGATAGACATCTGATCATTGGTACTAGCCCAGTGGGATTACCTAAGGGTTGTAGCGGATGCCGGCATCACTGCCAAGTACAAAGAGCTTTTTATCACTCATCCCTTCCTAAGGTTTACAGATCCAGTGGGTACAACAAGAAGAGGATAGGTGGTACCCCCACAGGTAGCACAGCCATAGGTGCAGCAGGGACAGATGCCACCACCATAGCAGAGGGCACAGCAGGGTCCACAACCCAAGATAGTTTAGGTGGCCATCCCCGCTTGACAGATGGGGATGGATGCAAGAGCAGGTGGCAATGGTAGCACCAGGCAGTCCCAGAGACGGACTGCAGCATAGTTGGAGGAGCAGCAGGTGCCTCCACAGGAGGAGGCGCAGCAGGAGGATCTGATGCAGGAGGATCAGCCTGCACAAGAGGCAGAGTAGGAGGCAGTGCACAACCCACAGTGGCACATGCGAGAGAGGTTGAGGAAGCTCACTAGACAGGTGGGAGACCTCACGATATAGGTGGTTGTGTGAGATGCATGATTATTAGATCAAGATCGGGAGATACAGGATCTTTGGGAGCAGTTACGGGAGTCATGAGAGGAGGTGCACTAGCAGACGACACAAGTAGCATATTATTATGCCTCCTACATAGGTGCGGTGCCTGACGAGGCATCGTAGGTAGCCAGATTCTCCATTTATGTGAGAGGATCAGAGGGAGCACAAAGGGTGCCTCCTCTAGATAGGGCCCCACCTCC
>MU224140.1:5624252-5634561 GCA_018584345.1 Thuja plicata
AGAATGATGGTTCGACGGCTGTCAAATTTAACAGTGAAAAAAATATGTTTTTTGGGTTTTTTTTTTTTTGATTTTTTATATTTTTTTTTTTCAAAAAATCTGCCTCGGGCTGCGTGTAGAGAAATCCAAAAATCTGCCTTGATTTTCATGCAATGGGTTGTATGGCCTCCTTGGGTAAAATATTTTTGCCACTGATTCAACTTTTGAAAAGTATAAGCATGTTTACAGTCATTTTCACCCGAAATGATGTTCTGGATGCAATGGTGTAGTCAGATTTGGCTAAAAATGAGAGCTTCAAAAACACTAGGAGAATAATAGACAGAAAATAGAATAAATTTTTGAACTTGCTCCACGCTAAAACAATGATGAAATACATTGTTTTACCTGCAAAATAAGAGTACAAACATGATGCAAGATTTTCAAAACTAATTCAAATGTGATGACAGAAATAGATGTTCTGCCCCATGGTGGGCGCCAGAAATGTATGTGTTAATTTTGGCCTTGTTAATCAACCACACACTTCAACATAGTCCTTCTTCACCAGGTACATACAAGACTGAATATGAGATTATTCATCTTATCTTCCTGCGTGATTCGACCTGTTGCCTTCTATCTATATGGGGTTTTTGAAATTGCTCTCAGAACGAGAGTCTCACAACCATGGACCAATCTAAGAATAAAAGATTTATCATGATGAATGGAATAAATTGCAATATTATGCTAAGAAATGAAAGACATGAAATAATCTAAACATGATTACTAAATGCCATTATTCTAGAAATTGAAATTATGCTATTTGCAAAATGAAATTAATCTATATGAGATTAAGAAAATGAGACAATAATTCAGTATTCTAACAATGCATATTTTCTCTAAGAATTCAGGGGGTTTTGAATGAAGAATGAGAGTTCTTTTATAGACTCTGAGAGAATCAGAATAGAAACATTCCTTTTTGAAATAAAACAAAATAGAAAAACCAGTTAAAAACAGAAAGCTTTTTTTGAAAAGAATTCAATAAATTGTTTTCTTCCTTCTTTAACTATTTTCTTTCTTTGATTTAATATTGTTTTATTTGAATTTAATTGATTTATTTCTCTTTAAAGCACAATTAATTCAAAGTTTCCATTTCTGAATAGAGATAAGATTTTTGAGAGAATATCCAATTAATTAAATAAATATGACCTCATAATTGCTTTTTCTAAATTATCTGAATAATTAAATTCAATTATTGAAATGAGGATATTTATTTAATAATTAAATATTATTTAATTCATTTTCATGTGTCTCAGCTAAAGAGGGTGAATTTAATTTAATTTAAGTTCTTGGACTTTATTAATTAAATCAATTCAATCATAGGGTTTATTTAGCCAATAGATATTTAGGAATTAAACATGATGTATGATTAATGAAGATTTAGGATTTTCTACATTTGACACTTAGGTCGAGTAGAGTCAGTGAAAACTCAGAATTGCCTAGTACAATAGGACTTTGATGATATAGAAGAGTGACAAATGCAACAAAATTGGTTAGGGTTGCAAGATGCCAATTTTGGGGTGTTACAGGCCCTAGTAACAGTGAGAGCTCCCCTCTCTCTAGCCAAAATGATGGCACAAAACCAAGAGGCTCAGAAGCCCAAGAAGGCTCAGACCCTCTATACCCTTCGGACCCTCCATACCCTTCAGACTGGTCTAGGAGGAAATACCATCATGATGGTAGAAACATCTCCCCTAGATGTAGAAGAGGTAGTATTAGGGGCTGTAGAATATACAATTACAGAAGTTTCTCTAGGGAGGAGAGAAAAATAGGGAGAATTATACATGTTAAAAGAAGCTAGTCAGGAAATTGAGGCCCAATGTGAAAAAAAATCCTAGAAGTTGAAGGATGCAAGAGAAGAAAATGCCAACCTCCTCGGGATTCCTACAAAATTGACATAGCCTTTAACTACGATTCCTCTAGAGGCCTCCACCTATAGAACACCACTTCCATAGGGTGACATTGACGCACTGAGAACCATGAAGAAGAAAGCACAAGCTATCGACGATTAGGTGATAGAAAAATAGGAGTTGTAAAACATTTCCTGATGGCTACCCTCCCAAAACTCCACCAGGCCAGCAACATCTTGGGCCTAGTGAATGGATCTATTTCCCAGTGGGAGGGGGAGATAGCAAAGTATAAAGAATAGAGCGGTGAGTTGGAAGAAATAATGAACATCAGGGAGGATATCATTAAAGAGATGGGAATTTTTAGGGATGAACATTTTGAGTTCCTCTAGGTCCAACACTCTAGACTTGGTCTCAAAATAGAGATGAGAAAGAAACTGGTAGCGGCATTGAAGGATAAAGTCCCAAAAATTCAAAATTCTTTAAATTCATATGCAACATTTTTTACAAGGGTTTCAACAGTTGATCCCTTCATCACTGAAAGATGCACTCTGGTGGATTTTGTTGTGATCAAATTTGATGAAATAATGGAGTCAGGGTTCTGGACTCTTGAAGATTTTGATGGAGTGAAGATGTTGCATCTTTCCCGCATGGTGTTCAGGTGCCACGATGTAGCAAAGATGGGGGTAGAGTTTAAAGAAGGTGCCTGGCATATGGGCAAATAGTCAGAGGTGGCCAAAGAGATAGATGAAGAAGGATTCATCTAGATCTTGGAGGCATTCAAAAGAGTATAAGGCAATAAAGTCCTATGGTCTCTGGAGATTTTTGTGAGTAGGGAAAAGTTTTGCAAATTTGTTATTCTTTGAGCATAAGCTCCCACACTTCATAATTCTGGGTCCAAGCTTTGTATTCATTCACAACAATCTATATCAAGGTTCCCCAGAGCCAATTGATCACTGCCAAGTAGTTAATAAGGGTCAGAATATAGGTGATCCAGATAATGACATGTCAAGGGGAAGAGATGGTTCTGATAGATGATTCTCCTAAGGTGTTGCTCCCACATTAACTACCTAGTGTGCATCGAAGATAGGGAGCTACAATTTTCATTAATGAGGCATATAGCCTAGGTTACCAAGATAAGAAAATTTCTTCCATAAGTACCTCGACTCTCTTCTCTATGCTAATTATTCTAGATTTCTCCTCTATCTTCTTTTGTCATGTCAGACCTTTGTGTTAGGGATTTTTCTTGTATGAATCACAGTGCTTGAAATGACTACTTGAACACCATGCCTTCTAATACTGATTCAGAGACAAGAAAAGCCTAATTGCTAAGGATTGGATAAGGTCCTTCTTCATTTTTGAGCTCTACATATACTTAGGCAGGTTTTACCTTTTATAATTACTGTTTACATAGTATGTTATAGTATGGACACTGATCTGCTATGCATCTTTGTTAAACCAACTGATAAATCACCTTGCAAATGACCAAGCATAACCAGATGCAAGATTTAACCATACAAACCATGACCTTACATATAGCAAAAACCAGTGATATAAGGAATTTCATCCTTCTTCCTTTTCTTATAGGAGGGATAACCTAATGATTCACTCTCCAAGGAATCACCAAAATGGACACTGTCCTGCTGACATAGGTCCTTAAATGAGTTCAGTTTGTTTGTTCTTAGTAACAAGAGTATGTTGATTAAATTATTTTTGATATCTTGAAATAACTTGGAGAAAGATAGGTTATCAGACTAACTTCTGGACTAGTGCCTATCCTTTGGGCTATAGAGTCAAATAAGCTAAGATTTCATAGAAAAAAAATACATCAGGTTGCCTTACAACCCATATGCAATTCAGATAAGTTGCCTTACAAGTTACCCTATCACCTCAAAACTATTGCATCAAATTCTTAAACAAAGTAGTATGCTCTCTGAAACTACTCACAAAACATAGTTCTTTCCTTAAAAGAAACTTCCAAGCAATTAGATAGTTACCTAATAACCAAAATGCTTCAGAATACCTTGTAAACTTAACATAAAAGAGCATACATAGAGAATAAAGAGACAACAATGGAAGAGAGTAAAATTGCACCGTATATTATTTATATGATCCAACTTTCCATACATGAAAGATTATACAACTTCAAAAGATAGACAGAAGTTCAAAACATCTGAGCTCTGTAATATATTATCTCTTTCCCAAAAACCCTCCAAAATCAAAGACCTTTTACCATTACAAATCTTTTTCTATATATAGGTCTTTTGACCATCCTAGAATCCCTTAAGGATGCAACAAGCTTCGGATGGTCATGGAAAACCTAACCCTAAAGTTACAAGAGAGACAAAAAGAAAGACAAAAATAAAGAGAGAGAAGAAGTGGTGAAAGGACCAAGTCAAAAAGATAGAAATAGATATTTCTTGTTCTTCTCTCGATCTGGCAACTATAATCAGATTTGTAGATGGTAGCTGGTAGTATTTATGTTGTGTCTGGATAGTTGTGCTTTCCTACTCACCTACATTCTCCTTTTGTAATAACTGTCCCTCTTGTCTTGAATAGTGCAGTGCCAAGTGTTCACCCTACTCATCGTCCAAGATTTCTTCTTCTACTACTGGCTTCTTTTTCTTTAGTGTAGTCAACACTTGCCAAGCTCTCACCTCATCATCTGATGGCCACTTAAAGTCTTGGGTACTCTGTATTTGCACCTTTTGTCTGTCCCATCTAGCATCAGTGATGTTTTTGACATCAAGTAGGAACTTGTTGATATCACTCTCTGTTTTGAAGGCTTCATCCAATATTTTATTGAATCCCTCAATATCAATATCTGCTCCCAAGAGAAATGCCCCTTCACTAGGCATCTTGCTATCAAACTCACTCTTCCAGGCATCTACAGCCTTTACTTGATCATCATCTCCCTTTAAGGAAGGAATAAACTTATTGAAATCATTTGAAAAGAGGCTCAATTTAACCTCTATCTGATTTAATTTTCCTTTGAAGAATGAGAGAGCAATATTGACTTTTTTGATCTCATCTCCCACTTCATTTACTATTTCAGAAAAATCTGGTCTTATGGCTCGTAAAGATGACAATTTCTCAAATAAATTTGCCCTAGCAAACCACTTAGTAAAGTAAGGGTTTAAAATGGCAAGGTATCCCATTACCTCAGTATGCAATGCTGGCAACTTATTATATGTATTGACTACAACATTAGTTTTGTCCTTTAGAATCTCAATTCTATGTTGTAGTATGCCTTTCAATGCCTTCAAAGCAATTGCATTTCCCTTTTCTTCATCTACCTTTTGTTCCATAGCCTCTTCTAATTTAGGCTTATCTTCAATTTGCATTGGTGGTGGTTGTGCCGGTACATATACCACCTCAGGCTTTGCTTCCAACTCTTCTGTTAATGTCTTGATCATCTAATCTCGCTGGTACAGTTGTATATGGCACATATCCCTGTCCTTAGACAATGCACTTGTTTCTTCCAACAAGGTACTATACCTCTCAAATAATTGTCTGGTCTTGTCTTCATTCAAATGAGCCCAGTGTGTCATAATTTGGGAGATTTTTAAGTCCCCTGTATTTTGTACAGACCACACCATTTGATTTCCCACCATATTTTCTTAGATATTTACTAATTGGGGCTTTCGGTCTTTTGGGATTAGACTCCACATTGTAAAAGCCTGGGATTTTGGGCTTTACCCAAATCCTTTTATCATATCTCCCATCTGAACCTCACTAGCCATTTTGAGATCTGGCTATTTTCTAATTTGGTCTATAATAAAGGCAGATGCCAAATCCCATCCCTCAGCCAATAATATTCTACTTCCCAACACCATCTTCCTGGCATCCTCAGGTGAAATGTCCTCATTTTTAGGGTCATAACTCTGTAAAGCCACTAGGGCTTCATTTGTTATTGTTTCTTTCCCATCCACAGTCAATTGGGATCTTATCTACTCTGTTTTATGCCATCTTAGGAAGTCTTTAAACTCCTCTATTTTAATAAAGCTATCATCATCTAGGTATTTTTGTTAATGAAGCAATCTTTCATCAACACAGGCCTTGAGAGGTATCTCAACTTCATCTTCTAGGTCAGGTCGTTGCTTCTTGCCTTGCCTGATTTCTTTTGTTAGGTTATGGTCATATAACCTAGTGCCAAGTACTAAGGCCTTAGCCTTGTCTTTTTTCTTACTTTGTCCTTCCATTGAAGGCTGCCCTAATTAAAATTTCTACCTTTTTGCAGCAGGCTATTCTACATCATCAGGCTGAGTAGCAACTGTTAGATCAATAATGTGACCCTCTGCACCCTACAACTGTGGGATCTCAGCCATTTCTTGTTCTGAGGCTTGTTGTGGTGAACGATAGATGGTAGGATGTGCATAGTCACTGTCACTACCACTATCATACTCTGATTATGAATGTTCAGGTGTCTGAGCACCTTTCTTGTCAAGGACTGTATCCAGTTTCTCTACAAGCACATAATAGTTGTCTATCATGGCCTTAATTCTATCAAAATATCAGAGATTAGGGTAAAAACCCCCAAAAGACAACCCATTTTTTTTTATTTTCTTCTCTAGCTTCAGCAACTCCTGGATTCTCAACCTTCTTATATGAATGTCATCTTCATCCAAGATGTTCCTTGTTGCATCTTCTTCTATGCACTCACAGTGGACATTTGTATTGGGGATGGTAGGTGTATACAATTTCCTAACCCCTGCCATGAAACCTTCTAGATCAATGTACCTATAGGGGGTTGCCCCCATTTTGTATCTTTCCAACCACTAACCTACTTCATCAATGGCATTCTTGCCAATTGTAAAGTTTAGAATCTTGAATTGCCTAGGGGTTATAGTCCCCTTCTTGTGCGGTGCAAAGTGCTCATTATCTGTTAATATAACTGCCATATGAATTCCATTGCAGCCACTCTTGTAGGAACATGATATGGTAATAAATGAGGTGGGTAAATACACCCATATACTCTGATAATGGTATAATTCTCCTCCAAGAAGAAATCACCCCAATTGTGTTTTCTAGGCCAATTATCTATATAATCACAGGGCCTGAGCAGTTGTATGATCTTCAATGGGACTCTTGTCCTACTTGTTCCTAGACTCTATAGCATTGAATACACAATCTAATTCTGAAAAGCACAGTAGTCACACTCCCTAGAAGTATAATTCCAAACACTGACCCAAAATTGGAGAGGATTTGGTGCAGACTGGTAGAATCTTTGGGGAGTTAAATTATGGACATCCATGATTACAAAATTGAAATATAAGAGGAGATGCATAAGGACTGAGTAGTGCAAGAATTTAGGCTCCTTCTCCTTTGGATTCTTTAGTATTTTATGGGTTTCAATAAAACCCTCATGCATTTCATCAATTATGTGCTGTATATAATCATAGCTGGTGCTTAAATGCACCTCTTACAAGTCTAGCACCATCATCAGGATGCCAGCATTGATTTTTTCTGCATCTCCATCTCTTCCTAGCACTCTACACAGAGCATAAGAGTTGTACTTAATGTAGAAGTGTAGATCCTTATAATAATATGGATTTGGCTCGGCCATAGGATCTAAGCACTTTTTCACTTCTTTTAACATATGTTTCTGCAATAAGCCCTTAACAATACCAGGCTTTGAACTATACCTCTTCTCCTACCTTGTCATGTCAATCTTAGTAGACATGGTGCTAAATAAGCCAAAAGCCTACATGAATGAGTTCCTATTCAAAATTAAAAGGGCAGTGCCATCATCCCTTTTGATGATCTTTGTGAAAACATCATAGTGATTGGCTAGGTCTAAGAATAGGTCTACATCTAGGAAGTTATCAGGAACAAGTAACCTAGCCAAACCACAGGTCCAAGGGTTTGATATTAGGATGGGCTTATCAGAACTTTTATAGAAATAATTGAAAAGGGAGAAACCTGTTGTGCCTGGAGTCACAGCATCTCGAATGTCCTTGTACTCATCAAGGAGAACATTGGCATTAGCTTTCTTATTCTGTGTTGAACCAGGCAGGAGATAGAGGAATTCATCAGAAAAACTTGCCTTTCCCTTCTTCTCTTCCTCACTTCCTCCACTTGTCGAAGCAACACTCATAGCCCCGCTCATATTTGCAATTTTCTGAAACTCTTACTCCTTACCAATATTGAAACAAATCTATCTCAGAGATCAACTGACTATTCTGTGCATAATTTTCTGAAATTTAGAACTCTTTGATCAACTTTGGAAACACTGCAACTCAAGAAAAATATCTCTTTATTTTGAAAACCTAGCAAGTTGGGCTCTGAAAACTGAAAGCACAGTGAATGCAAATGAATGCACCATCAACTCCTTATAGCCATCATTCAGAGTACACAGCTCATAATTCAAAAACATCAGTTCTGCCATTAATTCAACATGCTGTGAACTTTGCAAAAACCTAGCCGTAGTTGCATGAAGCTGATAGGAAATCAAATTTTTAAAAATGAATCCTTGGAACAATCATATAACATTTAACAAAACTGACATGTCACACTGTAATTAGTTAACTGTCTTACATCTCAGCTACTCTTTTTTCACAGTAATCAAAATGCAAGCTTGTGATTGGTTACCGAGCGGTTCATACTGTCATATCAAAAAACTGCTGCCATTTTTTAGATTTTGGGATCAGGCGACTGCGCGACTGCATTAAGTCTCTTTTTCATGGGCCTATGTCTCTAACCCATGGTTTCATCTCAAGACATGGCGACAATGCATTTTCCTACCTTTAGCTGACCCAAGTCACAATCTAGCGATCACGTGACCCAACTGAAATCATTGTTGCACACAGTTAAGATTAACTCATCAATCTTTCTGAGACCTTGCGACTAACTGTCTTGCTTAAGCTTTACGGTTATCTCCTTGTCGCTGAATGTTTAATTTTATCTCAAGACTATGCGACAATGCTTAGTCGCCCAATCACAGGATATTAGTCCTGAGCATTTAACTTTATCATAACAGGTTATATGCGCCCTTTCTCCACTTCTAACGACTGCGCGACATACCTTAATTGCCAAGTCGGGAGGACTTTTTCCTTAAGGCACTTTTCTTCTCAGACTTTGCGACCACCGTTAGATCCTCTGATCTTTATATCCTACGGCTATCGCTTAATCACCCAATGTTCTTGCATACCCTTAAATCTTTCTCAGACACCGCGACTTGAAGGGAAAGCAATTAGTCTTATTGTCACTAAGTCCATTTTTTATTTCTGGCGACCATGCGATAATGTTTTAACATCCACTCACCTTATGACACATGTCACACAATCATTTTCTCACTTAAAGAATAACAAAGAACTAAGTCATCATCTTATTTTGGTGACATCCCGACTATACTTTACTGCAAACCACAGACGGTCAGTCGCGAATTCTTGGTCAAAACCTCTTAACTACCGTTCCATTTTGAGACCACGCAACTGAAATCTTAGCTTAACTTTCAAATTTGGATTGATTTGGTGATAAAGTGACATAAGGTAATCACGAAGTGTGAAGACATTTTCATAACTGTTAAAAATCTCCTACGATCACCCGACTAAGCAGTGGGTCCCTTCTGCATAAAGCTTTATAGTATAATTATCTTGTGTCTACCCACCATGAAGAAATTACTGAGTCTTAGAACGCCAAAGGAATATTCTAAAGTTGAACGAGACCACGTGACAAAAGAAAAATGCGAAGTCAAGAAGGCGTATGGAATATTCATTCAGGGTAACGCGATGAGGCGACTTAAATTAAAACACATGCCTTAAGTGGATGGAAAAAGTAACTTTGAAATAGAAGTGCCATGACCTAGGGTTTACCTTTATCATTTAATACTTGGATAGCCTAGGGTTTTCAAGGTTTTGCAAATTTAGTTAGGTTTAGGCTTGAAAACCTGAAAACTTGACATAGGTAAGGCCACAAGGAACAAGAGATAACTGATTTGAAAACACCAGATCACAGAGAAAAGGACCGGGAACCAGGAAAACTGCTAAAGTGAGAAAAACAACTAACAGTGGCTCTGATGCAGATTGGCTAAATAAAGTTTATGACAAAGAACCACAGAATCTCTGGTTGCAGACCACCTTTACAACAGAGAAAAACCCTAAAATAGGAAGGGAAATATGCACAGAATTTACTAACAAGGGACAAGGAAAAGAATATATAATACATACTTACCTGTGCACTTTGAATTTTACTCAAAGAAAGGCTTCAAAAACTTCCCATGCACAGGCAATTCAAAGAGATCTCCTTCCATGTTCTTCAACAAATATGAGTCATTACCAAATTTCTCTACAATAATGAATGTTCCTAGCCATAAAGACTCAAACTTCTTATGCTTGCCTTTATCCTCTGATCTTGCATTCCATTGGAGAACTAAATCATCAATTTGGAACTTTCTCTCAGTAGCCCTCCTGTCAAATAGATATTTCATT
>MU224140.1:5645425-5671252 GCA_018584345.1 Thuja plicata
CTGCATGAATGAGTTCCTATTCAAAATTAAAAGGGTAGTGCCATCATCCCTTTTGATGGTCTTTGTCAAAACATCATAGTGATTGGCTAGGTCTAAGAATAGGTCTACATCTAGGAAGACATCAGGAGCAAGTAACCTAGCCAAACCACAGGTTCAAGGGTTTGATACTGGGATGGGCTTATCAGAATTTTTATAGAAATAATTGAAAAGGGAGAAACCTATTGTGCCTGGAGTCACAGTATCTCGAATGTCCTTGTACTCATCAAGGAGAACATTGGCATTATCTTTCTTATTCTTTTTTGAACCAGGTAGGAGACAGAGGAATTCATCAGAAAAACTTGTCTTTCCCTTCTGCTCCTCCACACTTCCTCCACTTTTCAAAGCAACACTCATAGCCCTGCTCATATTTGCAATTTCCTGAATCTCTTACTCCTTACCGATATTGAAACAAATATATCTCAGAGATCAAATGACTGTTCTGTACACAATTTTCTCAAATTTAAAACTCTTTGATCAACTTTGGAAACACTGCAACTCGAGAAAAATATCTCTTTTTTCTGAAAACCTTAGCAACTTGGGCTCTAAAAACTAAAAGCATGGTGAATGTAAATGAATGCACCATAAACTCCTTATAGCCATCATTCAGAGTACACAACTCATAATTCAGAAACATCAGTTCTGCCATTAATTCGACATGCTGTGAACTTTGAACAAAAACCTAGCCGTAGTTGCATGAAGCTGACATGAAATCTAATTTTTAAAAATGAGTCCTCAGAACAATCATATAACATTTAACAGAGCTGACATGTCACATTGTGATTTGTTAACTATCTTACATCTCAGCTACTCTTTTTGCACAGTAATCAAAATGCAAGCCTGTGATTGGTTACCGAGCTGTTCATACTGTCATATCAAAAAACTGCCGCCGTTTTTTAGATTTTGGGATCAGGTGACTGCGCGACTGTATTAAGTCTCTTTGTCACGGACCTTTGTCTCTAACCCATGGTTTCATCTCAAGACATGGCGACAATGCATTTTCCTACCTTTAGCTGACCCAAGTCACAATCTGGCGATCACGCGACCCAACTAAAATCATAGTCACGCACAGTTAAGATTAACTTATCATTCTTTCTGAGACCTTGCAACTAACTATCTTGCTTAACCTTTACAGTTATCTCCTTGTCACTGAGTGTTTAATTTTATCTCAAGACTATGTGACAATGCTTAGTCGCCCAATCGTGGGATATAAGTCCTGAGCATTTAACTTTACCATAATAGGTTATATGCGCCCTTTCTCCACTTCTGACGACTACGCGACATACCTTAATCGCCAAGTCGGGAGGATTTTTTCCTTAGGGAACTTTTCTTCTTAGACTTTGTGACCACCATTAGATCCTCTGATCTTTATATCCTACGGCCATCACTTAATCACCAAATATTCTTGCATACCCTTAAATATTTCTCAGACACTGCGACTTGAAGGGAAAGCACTTAGTCTTATTGTCGCTGAGTCCATTTTTTATTTCTGGCGACCATGCGATAATCTTTTAACATCCACTCACCTTATGAAACATGTCACACAATCATTTTCTCACTTAATGCATAACAGAGAATTGTGTCATCATCTTGTTCTAGCGACATCCTGACTATACTTTGCTGCAAATCACAGACGGTCAGTCGCGAAGTCTTGGTCAAAACCTCTTAACTGCCGTTCCATTTTGAGACCACACGACTGAAATCTTAGCTTAAATTTCAAATTTATATTGATTTGGCGATAAAGCGACATAAGGTAATTGCGAAGTCTAAAGATATTTTCATAACTGTTAAAATCTCCTGCGATCACCCGACTAAGCAGTGGGTCCCTTTTGCATAAAGCTTTATAATATAACTATCTTGCGACTACCCGACATGAAGAAATCGCTGAGTCTTAGAATGCCAAAGGAATATTCTAAAGTTGAACAAGACCCCGCGACAAAAGGAAAATGCAAAGTCGGGAAGGCGTATGGAATATTCGTTCGGGGTAACGCGACGAGGTGACTTAAATTAAAACACATGCCTTAAGTGGATGAAAAAATTAACTTTGAAACAGAAGCGCCATGACCTAGGGTTTACCTTTATCATTTAATACTTGGATAGCCTAGGGTTTTCAAGGTTTTGCAAATTTAGTTAGGTTTAGGCTTGAAAACCTGAAAACTTGACATAGGTAAGGCCACAAGGAACAAGAGATAACTGATTTGAAAACACCAGATCACAGAGAAGGATAGGGAACTAGGAAAACTGCTAAAATGAGAAAAACAACCAATAGTGGCCCTGATGCGGATTGGCTAAATAAAGTTTATGACAAAGAACCATAGAATCTCTGGTTGCAGACCACCTTTACAATGGAGCAAAACCCTAAAATAGGAAGGGAAATATGTACAGAACTTACTAACAAGGGACAAGGAAAAGAACATATAATACATACTTACCTGTGCACTTTAAATTTTACTCAAAGAAAGGCTTCAAAAACTGCCCATGCACAGGCAATTCAAAGAGATCTCCTTCCATGTTCTTCAAAAAATATGAGTCTTTGCCAAATTTCTCTGCAATAATGAACGGTCCTACCCATAAAGACTCAAACTTCTTATGCTTGCCTTTATCCTCTGATCTTGCATTCCATTGGAGAACTAAATCATCAATTTGGAACTTTCTCTCAGTAGCCCTCCTGTCAAATAAATATTTCATTTTTTGCTGTAGCTTCACATTTTCTCTCTGACTATTTCTCCTCATTTCATCTAATTCAATCAGCTGCATCATTCTATTTTGCATACTGTCAGAGACATCTAAATGTTCCTCTTGAATGAATTGGCAAATAGGTAATAAATTGTTAACAGGCAATCTCACTTGTAAACCATACACCAACTGAAAAGGAGATTGACCAGTTGCCCTCTTAAGTGTTATCCTATCAACCCAAAGGGCTAATCTCAATTTTGTATGCCAAGTCCTTTTGTTTTGCTCCAGGGTCCTCTTTAATATTTTCAATATGCTTTTATTGCTGGAATCATCTTTTCCATTGGCCTATGGATGATATGGGGATGAATATGATATTTTAATCCCATAACTTTCACAAAAATTTGTCATTTCTTCTGATCTGAAACTCATAGCATTGTCCATTATTAATTTACTAGGCACTCCAAATATGGTCAAAATATTTTCTAATAGGAATTTAGTAACCACCTTACTTGTTTCTTTCCTTGTGGGGATAGCCTCAATCCATTTAGTAAATTAATCTGTGGCAACTAAGATCCAACTATGTCCTGCACTAGACTTTTTCTAAAACTCACCAATAAAATCAATGCCCCATACAGCAAAAGGAGCCTCAGTACTCACCGGGTTAAGAAATAGAGCACCTACAAATTTCAACTTATTGGAGAACCTCTGACATGGTTCACATTTCTTGATATGTGTATAAGTATCTTTAAACAGAGTAGGCCAATAATATCCTGCCCTCAAAATTTTATGGGCAGTGGTCTTAGCAGAAAAATGACCTCCACATTCTCCTTCATGCATCTCAATTAAGACTTTCTTAGCTTGATATTTGTCAAGGCATAGTAATAGTATACCATTTTTATCTTTCCAAAATAAATCTCCTTGAATCAAAACATACCTTTGAGCTTCCAATTTCAAACTTCTTTTCTGATTATCAGACAAATAATCAGGACATTTAGCATTTTTGAGGAAGAAAACAATATCAGTGTAATATGGTTTCCTTTCTATACTGGTAATGGCTTGGTCATTTGCTTCTGTCTGATTTGACTGCACTAAATCTAGGTTCTCCTCTGTCATAAGTTTGGCCAAACCTTGACCTCTTACCAATTTGGTGATATTGATTTCCAAATTAAACTCTTGAATCCTTGTAATCCATTTGCATCTCTTACCAGTGACCTCTGACTATGTAAGGATATCTTTGACTGCTGAATGTGGAACATAGGCCTGCACCTTGGCACACACCAAGTAGGGCCTAAAAGACTTCACAACCTTCACCAATGCATAGGCCTGCTTTTCCATTATTTCATAGTTAAGTTCTGCAGCTTGCAAGGATTTACTATAAAAGGCTGTGGGATGTTCAAATCCTTGCTCATCTTTCTGAAGCAAAATTGTAGCAATTGTGTGAAATGATGCAAATGAAAATAGGGAGAAAGGCTTAGTGTAATCTGGAGATTTCAACACTAGAGTTTCCTGCACTACCTTCTTTATCCTTTCAAAATCTTGTTGGGCCTCATCATTCCAAACAAACTTAGTATTCCTTTTTAGCAATTTCACAATGGGTTTCACAATTTCAGCAAAATTAGCTACAAATCTTCTGACAAAATTAATATTTCCTAAGAAATATTGTACACCTTTTCAGTTTTTTGGAGCAACTACTTTATGAATTGCCTCTACCCTCTCAGGATCTATTCTGACCCCTTCTCTGGATACTATATGTCCAAGCAACTTTCCCTCTTTAACTTCAAAGTGACATTTCTTAGGGTTTAATGAAACACCATATTCTAAGGCTTTATTGAAGATTTTACCCAAATGATCACAATGATCATTATCCCTCTTAGAATATGCAGTTAAGTCATCTTGATAAAAAACCATGAATAAATCAATAAACTCTTTGAAAGAAACTTTCATGGCTCTTTAAAAAGTTGCACCTGTATTTATTAGACCAAAAGGCATTCTGATATAAACATATGTTCCCCTAGGAGTAGTAAATGCAGTCTTATATCACTCTGACTCTTTGACTAGAACTTGGTTGTAACCTAAAAAACCATCCATCATTGACAACAATTCACAACTAGTCACCTTATGCAACATTGCTTCCATATTGGGCAGTGAATAATTGTCTTTTAGTAAAGCAATATTGAGATTTCTGAAATCAACACATAATCTGATGTCACCATTCTTCTTTCTAACTGGGAAAAGATTTGATACCCATGTTGAATGTCTAATAGGTTGGATTATCCCAGCATCTTTGAGTTTCATCAACTCTTGTTACATCTTGGGAGCCAACAAGGGGTTAATGGGCCTTTGTTTCTGTCTAAATGGCCTGACATCTGATTTCAAAGGAATTTCATGCTGGAACAAGTCCTCTCTGTATGCCTTCAAATCCTCATATGACCAAGCAAAAATATGCTTGTATTTTCTCAGTAACTTGATCAAATTTATCCTTACATGAGAGTCCATACCTTTTCCTATATAGACTATCTGAGGACTATTTTCTGATCCTAAATTTATTTCTTCCAAATCCTCTATGTTGGCATTGTTTATCTTTGCTGAATCATTATGCTTACTAACAAACAATGCTTCAAGCTTAACCAAACCCCTAGGAATCTGATTAGAACTCAATTGAACAACTTCACTTCCCAAGATGTAATCCTTTCCATCATTTGATTCATTTTTGAGCTCCACATATACTCAGGCAGGTTTTACCTTTTATGATTGTTGTTTACACAGTATGTTATAGTGTGGACACTGATCTGCTATATATCTTTGTTAAACCAGCTGATAAATCACCTTGAAAATGACCAAGCATAACCAGATGTAAGATTTAACCATACAAACCATGACCTTACATATAGAAAAAACCAGTGATATAAGGAATTTCATCCTTCTTCCTTTTCTTATAGGAGGGATAACCTAATGATTCACTCTCCAAGGAATCACCAAAATGGCCACTGTCCTGCTAACATAGGTCTTTAAATGAGTTCAGTTTGTTTGTTCTTAGTAACAAGAGTATGTTGATTAAATTGGTTTTGATATCTTGAAATAACTTGGAGAAAGATAGGTTATCAGACTAACTTCTTGACCAGTGCCTATCCTTTGGGCTATAGAGTCAAATAAGCTAATATTTTATAGAAACAAAATACAACAGGTTGCCTTACAACCCATATGCGATTCAGATAAGTTGCCTTACAAGTTACCCTATCACCTCAAAACTATTGCATCAAATGCTTAAACAAAGCAGTATGCTCTCTAAAACTACTCACAAAACTTAGTTCTTTCCTTAAAAGAAACTTGCAAGCAATTAGATAGTTACCTAATAACCAAAATGCTTCAGAATACCTTATAAACTTAACATAAAAGAGCATACACAAAGAATAAAGAGAAAACAATGGAAGAGAGTAAAATTTCACCGTATATTATTTATATGATCCAGCTTTCCTTACATGAAAGATTATACAACTTCAAAAGATAGACAGAAGTTCAAAACATCTGAGCTTTGTAATATATTATCTCTTTCCCAAAAACCTTCCAAAATCAAAGACCTTTTACCATTACAACTCTTTGGCTATATATAGGTTTTTTGACCATCTTGGAATCCCTTAAGGATGCAACAAGCTTCGGATGGTCATGGAAAACCTAACCCTAAAGTTACAAGAGAGACAAAAAGAAAGAGAGATAAGAAGCGGTGAAAGGACCAAGTCAAAACGATAGAAACAAATATTTCTTTTTCTTCTCTCAATTTGGCGACTGTAATCAGATTTTTAGATGGTAGCTGGTAGTATTTATGTTGAGTCCAGATAGTTGTGCTTTCCTACTCACCTACATTCTCCTTTTGTAATAACTATCCCTCTTGTCTTGAACAATGCAGTGCCAAGTGTTCACCCTACTCATCATCCAAGATTTCTTCTTCTACTACTGGCTTCTTTTTCTTTGGTGTAGTCATCACTTCCCAAGCTTTCACCTCATTGTCTGATGGCCACTTAAAGTCTTGGGTACTTTGTACTTGCACCTTTTTTCTGTCCCATCTAGCATCAGTGATGTTTTTGACATCAAGTAGGAACTTGTTGATATCAGTCTTTGCTTTGAAGGCTTCATCCAATATTTTATTGAATCCCTCAATATCAATATCTGCTCCCAAGATAAATGCCTCTTCACTAGGCATCTTGCTGTCAAACTCACTCTTCTAGGCATCTACAGCCTTTACATGATCATCATCTCCCTTTAAGGAAGGAATAAACTTATTGAAATCATTTGAAAAGAGGCTCAATTTAACCTCTATCTGATTTAATTTTCCTTTGAAGAATGAGAGAGCAATATTGACTCTTTTGATCTCATCTCCCACTTCATTTACTATTTCAGGAAAATCTGGTCTTATGGCTTGTAAAAATGACAATTTCTCAAATAAATTTACCCTAACAGACCACTTAGTAAAGTAAGGTTTTAGAATGGCAAGGTATCTCATTACCTCAGTATGCAATGCTGGAAACTTATTGTATGTATTGACTACAACATCAATTTTGTCCTTTAGAATCTCAATTCTATGTTGTAGTATGCCTTTCAATGCCTTGAAAGCAATTGCATTTGCCTTTTCTTCATCTACCTTTTGTTCCATAGCCTCTTCTGATTTAGGCTTATCTTCAATTTGCATTGGTGGTGGTTGTGCTAGTACATATACCACCTCAGACTTTGCTTCAAACTCTTCTGTTAATGTCTTGATCATCTGATCTCGCTGGTATAGTTGTATATGGCACATATCCCTATCCTTAGACAATGCACTTGTTTCTTCTATCAAAGTACTATACCTCTCAGACAATTGTCTGGTCTTGTCTTCATTCAAATGAGCCCAGTGTGTCATAATTTGGGAGATTTTTAAGTCCCCTGTATTTTGTATAGACCACACCATTTGATTGCCCACCATATTTTCTTGGATATTTACTAATTGGGGCTTTTGGTCTTTTGGGCTTAGACTCCACATTGCAAAAGCCTGGGATTTTGGGCTATACCCAAATCTTTTTATCATATCTCCCATCTGAACCTCACTAGCCATTTTGAGATTTGGCTATTTTCTAATTTGGTCTATAATAAAGGCAGATGCCAAATCCCATCCCTCAGCCAATAATACTCCACTTCCCAGCACCATATTCTTGGCATCCTCAGGTGAAATGTCCTCATTTTCAGGGTCATAACTCTGTAAAGCCACTAGGGCTTCATTTGTTATTGTTTCTTTCCCATCCATAGTCAATTGGGATCTTATGTTTTCTATTTTATGCCATCTTAAAAAGTCTTTAAACTCCTCTATTTTAATAAAGCTATTATCATCTAGGAATTTTTGTTGATGAAGCAATCTTTCATCAACACAGGCCTTGAGTGGTATCTCAACTTCATCTTCTAGGTCAGGCCATTGCTTCTTGCCTTGCCTGATTGCTTTTGTTAGGTTATGGTCATATAACCTAGTGCCAGGTACTAAGGCCTTAGCCTTGTCTTTTTTCTTACTTTGTCCCTCCATTGAAGGCTGCCCTAATTCCAATTTCTGCCTTTTTGTAGCAGGCTCTTCTACATCATCAGGCTGAGTAGCAACTTTTAGATCAATAATGTGACCCTATGCTCCCTGCAACTGTGGGATCTCAGCCATTTCTTGTTCTGAGGATTTTTGTGGTGAAGGATAGATGGTAGGACGTCCATAGTCATTGTCACTACCACTATCATACTCTGATTCTGAATGTTCAGGTGTCTGAGAACCTTTCTTGTCAAGGACTGTATCCAGTTTCTCTACAAGCACATAATAGTTGTCTATCATGGCCTTAATTCTATCAAAATATGGGAGATCAGGGTAAAAACCCCCAAAAGACAACCCATTTATTTTTATTTGCTTCTCCAGCTTCAGCAACTCCTAGATTCTCAACCTTCTTATATGAATATCATCTTCATCCAAGATGTTCCTTGTTTCATCTTTTTCTATGCACTCGCAGTGTACATTTGTATTGGGGATGGTAGGTGTATACAATTTCCTAACCCCTACCATGAAACCTTCTGGATCAATGTACCTATAGGGGGCTGCCCCCATTCTGTATCTTTCCAACCACTAACCTACTTCATCAATGGCATTCTTGCCAATTGTAAAGTTTAGAATCTTGAATTGCCTAGGGCTTATAGTCCCCTTCTTGTGTGGTGCAAAGTGCTCATTATCTGTTAATAATAACTTCCATATGAATTCCATTGCAGCCACTCTTGCAGGCACATGATATGGTAATAAATGAGGTGGGTGAATACATCCATATACTCTGATAATGGTATAATTCTCCTCCAAGAAGAAATCACCCCAATTTTGTTTTCCAGGCCAATTATCTGTATAATCACAGGGCCTGAGAAGTTGTATGATCTTCAATGGGACTCTTGTCCTACTTGTTCCCACACTCTGCACCATTGGATACATAATCCAATTCTGAAAAGCACAGTAGCCACACTCCCTAGAAGTATAATTCCAAACCCTGACCCAAAATTGGATAGGATTTGGTGCTGACTAGTAGAATCTTTGGGGAGTTAAATTATGGACATCCATGATTACAAAATTGAAATATAAGAGGAGATGCATAAGGACTGAGTAGTGCAAGAATTTAGGCTCCTTCTCCTTTGGATTCTTTAGTCTTTTCTGGGTTGCAATAAAACCCTCATGCATTTCATCAATTATGTGTTGTATATAATCATAGCTGGTGCTTGAATGCACCTCTTGCAAGTCTAGCACCATCATCAGGATGCCAGCATTGATTTTTTCTGCATCTCCATCTCTTCCTAGCACTCTACATAGAGCATAAGAGTTGTACTTAATGTAGAAGTGTAGATCCTTATAATAATATGGATTTGGCTCGGCCATAGGATCTAAGTACTTTTTCACTTCTTTCAACATATGTTTCTGCAATAAGCCCTTAGCAATACCAGGCTTTGAACTATACCTCTTCTCCTTCCTTGTCATGTCAATCTTAGTAGACATGGTGCTAAATAAGCCAAAAGCCTACATGAATGAGTTCCTATTCAAAATTAAAAGGGCAGTGCCATCATCCCTTTTGATGGTCTTTGTCAAAACATCATAGTGATTGGCTAGGTCTAAGAATAGGTCTACATCTAGGAAGACATCAGGAACAAGTAACCTAGCCAAACCATAGGCCCAAGGGTTTGATACTGGGATGGGCTTATCATAATTTTTATTGAAATAATTGAAAAGGGAGAAACCTGTTGTGCCTGGAGTCATAGCATATTGAATGTCCTTATACTCATCAAGGAGAACATTGGCATTAGCTTTCTTATTCTGTGTTGAACCAGGTAGGAGACGGAGGAATTCATCAGAAAAACTCACCTTTCCCTTTTGCTCCTCCTCACTTCCTCCACTTGTCAAAGAAACACTCATAGCCCCGCTAATATTTGCAATTTCTTGAATCTCTTACTCCTTACTGATATTTAAACAAATCTATCTCAGAGATCAACTGACCGTTCTGTGCACAATTTTCTAAAATTTAGAACTCTTTGATCAACTTTGGAAACACTGAAACTCGAGTAAAATATCTCTTTTTTCTGAAAACCTAGCAACTTGGGCTTTGAAAACTAAAAGCACGGTGAATGCAAATTAATGCACCATCAACTCCTTATAGCCATCATTCAGAGTACGTAGCTCATAATTTGGAAACATCAGTTCTGCCATTAATTCGACATGCTGTGAACTTTGAACAAAAACCTAGCCGTAGTTGCATGAAGCTGACAGGAAATCAAATTTTTTAAAATGAATCCTCAGAACAATCATATTACATTTAACAAAGATAACATGTCACATTGTAATTTGTTAACTATCTTACATCTCAGCTACTCTTTTTGCACAGTAATCAAAATGCAAGCTTGTGATTGGTTACCGAGCGGTTCATACTGTCATATCAAAAAACTGCTGCCATTTTTTAGATTTTGGGATCAGGCAACTGCGCGACTGCATTAAGTCTCTTTTTCATGGGCCTCTGTCTCTAACCCATGGTTTCATCTCAAGACATGGCGATAATGCATTTTCCTACCTTTAGCTGACCCAAGTCATAATCTGGTGATCACGCGACCCAACTAAAATCATAGTCGCGCACAGTTAAGATTAACTCATCATGAGACCTTGCAACTAACTATCTTGCTTAACCTTTACGGTTATCTCCTTATCGCTGAGTGTTTAATTTTATCTCAAGACTATGCAACAATGCTTAGTCACCCAATCATGGGATATAAGTCCTGAGCATTTAACTTTACCATAACAGGTTATATGCGCCCTTTCTCCACTTCTGACGACTGCACAACGTACCTTAATCGCCAAGTCGGGAGGACTTTTTCCTTAGGGCACTTTTCTTCTCAGACTTTGCGACCACCGTTAGATCCTCTGATCTTTATATCCTACGACCGTCGCTTAATCACCAAATGTTTTTACATACCCTTAAATCTTTCTCAGACACCGCAACTTGAAGGGAAAGCACTTAGTCTTATTGTTGCTGAGTCCATTTTTATTTCTGGTGACCATGCGATAATCTTTTAACATCCACTCACCTTATGACACATGTCACACAATCATTTACTCACTTAATGCATAATAAAGAACTGAGTCATCATCTTGTTCTGGTGACATCCCGACTATACTTTACTGCAAACCACAGACGGTCAGTCGTGAAGTCTAGATCAAAACCTCTTAACTTCCGTTCCATTTTGAGACCACGCGACTGAAAGCTTAGCTTAACTTTCAACTTTGGATTGATTTGGCGATAAAGAGACGTAAGGTAATCGCAAAGTCTAAAGACATTTTCATAACTGTTAAAAATCTCCTGCGATCACCCGACTAAGTAGTGGGTCCCTTCTGCATAAAGCTTTATAATATAACTATCTTACAACTACCCGACATGAAGAAATCGCTGAGTCTCAGAATGCCAAAGGAATATTCTGAAGTTGAACGAGACCACGTGACAAAAGGAAAACGTGAAGTCAGGAAGGCGTATGAAATATTCATTTGGGGTAACGCGACGAGGTGACTTAAATTAAAACACATGCCTTAAGTGGATGGGAAAAGTAACTTTGAAACAGAAGCACCATGACCTAGGGTTTACCTTTATCATTTAATACTTGGATAGCCTAGGGTTTTTAAGGTTTTGCAAATTTAGTTAGGTTTAGGCTTGAAAACCTGAAAACTTGACATAGGTAAGGCTACAAGGAACAAGAGATAACTGATTTGAAAACACCAGATCACAAAGAAAAGGGCAGGGAACCAGGAAAACTGCTAAAACGAGAAAAAAAACCAACACTTTGTACATATCAAGGTGATTGTAAGTGGTGCAGGTAGTATCGGCCATGGATAATGTATTATATTTTTGCAAGTGTACAGGTAGATTAGGTAAATTTTTAGGTAAATTTTGTGTATATATAAGAAGTCTAACGCCATAAGAAGGGTCAAAAAAATTGATGATTTTGCAGTCTAGCAGTAATAGAAGCATAGTATTTTTGAGTTCTTTGCAAATAGCATTTTACTTTCAGTTGTTCTCAGTAGCTTAGAATTCTCCCTTGGAGCCATGAATGTACTCGCCAGTGATGCTGGAATGTTTTCAAGATAATGAAAGGAGTAACATCTTATGGCCATGTGTTGTTATTGTTTTTATCTCTGAAGTTAGCAAACATATTTTGTGTAGTATGTTTTATTATGTCCTTTTCTCCTATGTTTTAGTTTAGATTAATGATCTTATCTCCCTTTTCTATTGAATGTATATGAATCACCTGTTCATTTTGTATTTTGTATTTAGTGTAGTTTTCTTGCATTGAAGCATTATTTGATGTTTGAATATTTATTGCATAACTATAGGTAGAAATATATGTCTAATCCTGGTCTATCTTTTGAGTTTTCTTTGATAATCCAAATGCTTGTAGGAAACCCCCACTCCTTTTAAAATCCCCAAAAAGATGATTTAAAAACTATTATCCCCTCAAACAACAGTCACCTACCCAACTTAGCTCCCCCACACCATTGAGACCCGACTACCAGGTGCTTGGAGGCTAGGAGAATTCATTCTCCAATAAATCTCTACAGGTGGAGTTGGTTGGTACCCAGGTACCTGGTGACAACTTATCTATGTTGGCAAAGCCAGTCACAAATTTCTATCAACACCGTCCATCTCCACTTTCATCTAACGCTAGTCGGGAAGTCTCTTAATAAACTCCTTAGTTAGAAAATGTTTCAGTGACACTGAGTTCCTTTGGTTGCAAATTCTCCTAAGTAAACTAGAGTTAAATGCCAGTTTCAATATTAGTGTTGTCACTGGGTCTCAGAAGAAAGTAAGGGTTAAGTCAAAAATCATGAGACTTGGCGACAACCATCAGATTAAAAGAAGATCCAATGGTTGGCACTAAGTCACTAAGAAAGTTTGAAAAGTCAAAGATGATTCAATGATAAAGAGACAAAAAGATAACATTGCGACATGTGTTCAAATATGCAATGGTCGTGTAGTCTCTGAGAAAATTTTAAAGTAAAGAATATATTTGGCAACTTAGAGATGATAGTCGCATGGTCTCATGATAAATTAGGGTTTGAATTGAAGATCTAGAGACTTGGCGTAGACCATTAGATGTAGATGAAAGAATATCTACGGTAGTTGGGTAATCTCCAGATGAAAGTGATAAGTGTAAAATTATTCAGCGACTATGAGATAAAGCCTTAGTCGCGTTATCTCAAAATAAATTATCATTTAAAAGTTTTTCTTAGTGACAAGGAGATTATACAGTCACCAAGTCTCTAAAAGGAAACCAAGGTATAATATGAGTTATTAAAAGCCTCAGTCGCAAAGTCTCAAAAAGAATATGAGTTAAGTTATTTTATTTGGTGACTAGGAGATAATCGTTCATCAGGAAGTTGATCATGTGGCAGTCACCAAGTCTCGGTAAGAAACCATAGTTAAGGGTAATTCTCAGTGATAAGGAGACAATGTAGTCGTGAGGTCACTAATAAGAGAATTGGAGTTTGAGAAAAGACTTTTCTTCAGAGCCAAGATGTATAGTTGCCAGCCAATGGAAATTAAGAGATTTATGACAAGTGTGTTAAAAAGTAGTTGAGTTGTATTCAAGATAGCCAATCTGATCAAATCTAGATCTTTTTCGAATATAATAAGGTTTTTTCTATAAAAGGCACTCATTCAAATTTGATCTCCTGCCACTTTCAGAGGCTACGGCTAGGAAGGAAATTGATTTCACAGCATGAAGAATTGAAGATAGAAGTGATTGAATTGCAATTATATGATTTGTGCATTGATGGTTCTAAAATAAATAGGTGTTACCATTAATCATTGGATTTTACCAAGATTTTTACTATTTTTAGAGAAAAAATTTGCTAAGTAATCAGTGTACGCAAAAAATAGAGCTTCTCAAATTTGCAGAGTGAAACAAGCAAGTTTTTTAGTCTAGAATCTAGGGAATTTGAGTGATAATTAGTGCTCTAGAGAAAATTGAGTGACCTACAGTTGGAAGTGAGTGTTCTAGGGATAGATTTGTTTCAATATTGGTAAAGATGAAAGTGTGAATAGAACAAAAGATAAGATGAGTCAAGAAGTAAGTGTAGCTTCTACCAATAGGAAAAGTGGGGATGCAGAGGACAATATGAAAGGGAAGAGGAATTACTCAAAAGAATTCATCACTTTTTTTCCTGGATCCAGTCAGAATAGAAAGGTAAATGCTGACAATCTCATAGATGATTTGTCATGCATTAGGGATGCTAAAACTCCAAGTTCTTCTAGATAATCACTTTTCAATTACTTTTACAAACATAGTGATGAAGTTGTTCCAATTTCAAACCCATGGACTTGTGGATTAGACAAATTAGTAGTCCCTGATATATTTGTAGATGCTGATTTCATTCTAGAGATGGCCAATAGGTATGATGTCCTCACCAAAACCATAAAAAGGGATGATGGAAAAGCCCTCATAACCCTAGATAGAAATTCATTCATGAAGGAATTCGATGTTCATTGTCCAATGTCTACAGAGAAAAAATTAATAGGTTTAGAGGCCAGATATACAAGAGAGTCTAGAATTGCATCAAAGTTGATTCAAGAGTATCATGTGCCCAGAAAGATGAGAAATTACATAGCACCTATCCCAGGAAATGCTCCCTACTACTATAAGGACCTCAAATTTTATGTAAAATACATTTCATATGCATTATGTAGAGTTTTGGGAGTGGATGGAGGGCCTGAGAGAATAAGTGCAGATATTCTTATCATTGTCTTAGATATGCAGATCCCTCATATCAACACAAGCTATGATTATATTCATTATATAATCGAAAAATGAATCAAGGGTTTGTGGATATCCAAAACAAGGATAAAAACCCTAAATTCATGTATTATTCCATATTAATGCATTTGATTATGTTGGAAAGATTGCTACAATGTAGACAATTGTTATTTTGTCATTGATGTCAAACCTTAACTAGTGAGACTATTGATGTATGTTTGAGTACCTTATCTATTGATTGATGAAGATTTGAAAAGAATGGAATAAAAAGAAGACCAAGGAAATGGTTGAGTTATGAGTATACACCAATGTACTTGATCATTTGGCACTTTTTCAAGGTGATACATTGTTTATCTATCATTGTTAGTTAACAGGAAGGTTGATGCCGAGCAAAGAAAAGTCGATGTCAAGAAAAGAAAAAGGTGATGCTGAGCAAAGAAAAGATGATGTTGAGCACTAGTGAAATGTCAAGAGAGACAGAGAAATCTGAGTAGTAGTATTTTGTTAATTGATGAGTTTTGAGATCTATGGCTAACATAGTTTATTTTATTGGGATATGCATTGTTAATTAAGATTGGTCCAAACTCATTTAATGCATAGGAAATTGTTATTAGCGCATGGATTCAATGTTTAATTAATGACTGTATTGTATAATTAAATTAAATGTAATGATGGAAAGATCCATTGGATCTGACCTAACCTAAGATCTATGATCTTGATTAAGTGGAAAAATATTTATCTGACCTAGATGAAGAGATATAATATAACCTACTGTGGTTATTTTCATTGTATCCAAGGGAGGAGAGGTTTTTATGCAAGAGTATTGCATGGTTAATTGACTGATTGGTAGGACCTAGCAAAGAAGGCTGAGCAGAGAAGCAGAGAGAGATTTCTTGATGGATTTGTAGGTAGATCTAAAGTTTGAGATGAAAATGGAGGCCACTCAGTGAATTAGCATTAGAGCTAAAATTGGATCTGGATTTGGAAATTAAGTTGTATGTATCAGATCACACCTGTTGATTACTTTCTAACAATTGTATCAGTTAAAATCCTTTAACCAGGTTGACCTAATAGTCATTATATAAATCCTTTGAACAAGGTGACATTCAAACTAGAATGTTCTAAGTCCTCTAACAAGGCCACTCCTGACAGGGTGATTAAATCCTTTAACTAGGTCACATTTGACAATGTGTTTTGTAACCTTTAATAGGGTTGGCTCCTAATAGGGAAGCACTTCAAAAGAGTGAAATTTTGGTAGCATGTTACTGGTGGTTTTTCCCATATTGGGTTTCCATGTTAAATCACGGTGTCAAAATGTGTGAATTTTATTGTTGTGTTTTACTATTAAGTTTCTGCAAGCTTATTTCATTAGTACAGTAAACTGCACACTTTTGTTGTTTATTGCTGCCGAGCAGATCTGAGTTGTTGAACTTGGTTTAAAGTCTTATATGGACACATCTAGACCTGAGGATAACTGATTCACCCCCCTCTCATTTATTCTAAATTCATCCTAGCAATTGGTATCAAAACATTTTTTATCTTGTAAAAGTTTGAAGGTACTTGGAGATAAAGATCAAGATGTATAAAAGGGATGGACCGAAGATTAACAAGGAAAACTTTCCTACATGGAAAATTTTGATGAAAATTCACTTGGCTGGTATTGGTGATTCTACTAAATGACATATTCAAATAGAATATGTAGCCCCTATTGGAGTTTTTAATGCTACATAATTAAGAGAAAATCATGAACATAATCAAGCAATGCTAGAACTTGCATCATCTGTGAACTATCATTAATTTGAGAACATCAAGGATTGTACAAGCACAAAGTAGATGTGGGATGCCCTTGCAAACATTTATGGAGGTGGTACAAATGTACTAAGAGCCAAATATGAAATCTTGAGAGGTAAGTTTGATGATTTAAAAATTCAAGAAGGAGAAAATATAGAGCAATATTATGATAGGATAAAGGAAGTTGTAAACGCTATTAGAGGAGCTAAGGGAACCATTGATGATGACACTATCATGAGCAAGGTACTAAGAACACTTCTTCCTATTTATGCTATTAGAGTATCTACACTCCAAGAGCTGATATGTACTCCTAATAATAATTTGACTCTGGAAAGTTTGGTAGGCAGACTTACTGCATTTGAGATCTCAAATTTTGACAACTATACTCAAAAAGTTGTTGAATCTACATTCAAGTCACAGATGGTCATCAGCAAATCAAGGAAAGGAAATAAATCTGTGGATAGTGACAATGACACCTCAGATGATGATCTAGAAGAGCTTGAGACACTTATGGCAAGGACACTAGCTAGAGGAAAAGGAAAATTCAAAGGTAAACTTCCTATTATTTGTTTTTCTTGTAACAAAGTTGGTCATATTGCTAATAGATGTCCTGACAAGAATGAGAAAGATGAAAGAAGAGACAACAAGTATAAAGATAGAAAGGATGATTGAGACTATAGAAAGTACAAGGATTACAAAGACAAAAGTAAGAAATCTTGTTATATAGCTGAAGAAGCTTCTGACAGTGAATCTAATAAATCTGATGAACATGATATAGAAGTTGTCTATGTTGCAATGAAAGATGATTCTGATGATGATGAGAAAATTGCACTAATTTCTTATATGAGTAAAGGTGATCATTGGGTTATTGATAGTGGTTGTTCACATCACATGACTGGTGATAAGGACAAATTTGAAACCTTAGATCAATGTAAAGGTGGATATGTTAAGTTTGGTAATGATGCACCTTGTAGAGTTAAAGGGAAAGGATCAATTCAATTGACTAGCAAGATTAGATGTGATGATGTATACTGGGTTGATGATCTTAAGTATAAATTTTGAGTGTTTCACAGCTGCACACTTCTGGTTATAAAGTTGAATTCCATCACAGGAAAGCAAAGATCTATGATGCCAATGGAGAATTAGTTGGAGGTGGTGACCAAATGAAAGGTAACTTGTTCTATTTGGATTTAGCTGAAGAGACATGCTTGTTTGCACAATATAATGATGTTTGGTTATGGCATAAGAGTCTATGTCATGTTAACTTTGATAACTTGGTAAGCATAAGTAAATTAAAAAAGGTTAGAGGGTTGCCTAAGTTAAAGAAACCTGAGAATGCAATGTGTAAGCAATGTCAATTGGGCAAAATGACTAAATCTAATTTTAAGAGCAAAACTTATACTTATGAGAATATTTTAGAATTGGTTCATACTGACCTATGTGGACCTATTGGTGAGAAAAGTTACTATGGAGACAAATATTTTATTCTATTTGTAGATGACTACTCTAAGATGATGACTGTTATGTTTCTCAAAGAAAAATTTGATGCATTTTAGTTATTTAAGTGGTACTTGGCAAAAGTTGAAAAGGAAACAAGTAAGAGTCTAAAATGTATGAGATCACACAGAGGAGGTGAGTTCATTTCTAATGAGTTTAATAGGTTCTACAATGACCGAGGGATAAAAAGATAGATGTTAGCACCTAGGACACCACCACAGAATGGTATAGCTGAAAGAAGAAATTGATCTATCATGGATTGTGCCAGAAGATTAATGATGGAGAAAAATATTGCACAAAAATATTGGAGAGAAGCTGTAAGTACAGCTGTTTATACCTTGAACAGAGTACAAGTTAAGAAAGGTAAAAATACTACACCTTATGAGCTATGGTATGGAAATGCACCTACTTTAAGTTATTTTAAAGTCTTTGGGAGTGGATGTTTTATACTAAAGGATAATAGAAATGGTAAACTCGATGCTAAAGGAGAAGAGGGTATATTTCTTGGATATTCTACTAAGGGTAAGGCATACAAATGTTTGAATTATAACACTAATAAAATTATGGAAAGTACAAATGTTAGAATTGATGAATATGTAGAAAGAAATGAAGCTAAAAGCATGATTGAGCCTGAAAGTTATAGATCATTCACTTATCCTGAAGAGGAGGATTCTAAAAAAATTGAAAATGAAGTTATCGAACAATAGTATGCACCTGCCAAGACATAGAAAGAAATTTTTGGGCAATAGGAGGTGACTACCGAGCTATTTGATGGAGATGTCGAGTCACAGTTTCACCCTGGACTGAACTTGAATGATCAAACTAAAGCTGAGAAAGAGCCTACTTTGGAAAAATATGTAAGAAGACACCATAAACCTAATCAATTCATAGGAGCAAAGGATTTTGCAATTATGACAAGAGGAAAATTAAGAGAAGACACATGTTTTCTATGTGATTTTGAGCCTAAGATAGTAAAATATGCTTTGGAAAATGAAGACTGGATTCAAGCCATGAATGAAGAGATGGACCAGATTGAAAATAACAAGACATGGACACTAGTACTGAGACCTGAAAACAAAAATATAATTGGTACAAAGTGGGTATTCAGAAACAAGCTGAATGAACATGGAGAGGTGACAAGGAATAAAGCAAGACTGGTATGCAAAGGATATGCACAAGAGGAAGGAATTGACTATGGAGAGACATTTTCTCCAGTTGCAAGATTGGAGGGTGTAAGAACTCTACTTGCATATGCAGCCTACAAAGGATTTAAAGTCTATCAAATGGATGTGAAGTCAACATTTCTAAATGGGATATTAGAAGAAGAGGTATATATTGAACCAGTTGATAGATTTGTTGACCCAAGCAATAGGAACATGGTTTGCAGACTACACAAGGCATTATATGGACTGAAACAAGCACCCAGAGCATGGTATGAAAGATTGCACAATTATTTGATGAAGATTGGATTTGCAAGAACAAATGCCAACAACAATTTATATTTGAAAATAGATCAAGGTAAAGGAATTTTATTGGCTGAAATTTTTTTTGATGACATCATATTCAGTGGACAAGATATGATATGTAAAGCATTTTCAAAAGAGATGCAAACTGAATTTGATATTTCTATGTTTGGTGAGATAAAATTCTTTGTTGGTTTACAAATACATCAAATGAAGAATGGTGTCTATATTACTCAATCAAAATATGTCAAGGAGATACTGAAAATTTTTGGTATGGAAGATTCAAAACTAGTGAGTACACCCATGGCTACTGGACAAAATCTGACAAAGAATGATGATACAAAAGAGGTAAATAAAACATTGTATAGATCAATGATTGGTAAGTTGCAATATGTTGTACAGAGTAGACCTGATATGGCACTAGCAGTTGGAATTGTTTCTATATTTTCTACTAATCCAAAAGAGACACATATAATGGAAGTGAAAATAATTCTGAGATATTTGAAAGGTATAGAAGATTATGGCCTATATTACAAAAGGAATGACAATTTTGAACTTAGAGTCTATACTGATTTTGACTGAGCTGGTAATGTTGATGATAGAAAAGTCACCACAGGAGGAGAATTTATTTTGGGGAAAAGATTAGTTTCCTAGATAGGAAAGAAACAAAATTGCACCTCACAATCTATAGCTGAAGCCGAGTATGTGGCAACAGCAGTTAATTGTTCAAACATTGTGTGGTTGAAGATACTACTGAAAGGTATGAAGGAGGAGATCACAGAACCAGTTGTCATATACTGTGATAACATGAGTGCCATTAATATTTCTAAAATTATTGTAATGCACTCTAAGACAAAATATATAGCTATCAAGTATCATTACTTGAGGGAGCTAGTTCAGAATAAGGAAGTGAGACTAGAATATGTGAACACTAAGGAACAGTTGGCAGACATATTTACAAAAGAATTACCCAAGGATTCTCATGAGTATCTAAGAGGTATATTGGGGGTGATTCCCCTAGTAGAGGCTAACTATTTTGGAATGGTACTATTGCATAAAATGTTTTAATTAGAACACTTGACACATTGATGCACAGTAAGTCACATTTTTAGGCTGTTGCCTAAAAAATGTGAAGTGGAAGATAAGAACATAAAAGAAGATCAATCGTAAAAAAAGATGACAGGAACAACATGATACAAAGATTAGAACATAAGAATCTACATAATGAATATGTCAACATCTTTGGCATTGTTGTCAAAGAGGGAGATTATTGCTAAAATAGATTATTACTAAAACAGAAATGAGGGAGATATTAATGAAAGAGGGAGCTGAACAGTAATAGAAAACATTTTAGTGTGATTATAGACATAGAGGGAGCCAAAATGAAGTTAAAGACATTAATGAAGATTTTTTCATATAAGGAACACATGAAATTTTTGGATGGTATGGTAACTTTGGTTGGAAATTATTGTTTTACAGTTTAGTGTTGCCATCAATGCCAAAGAGGGAGATTATTGGAAAGATTGCTACAATGTAGACAATTGTTATTTTGTCATTGATGTCAAACCTTAACTGGTGAGACTATTTCTATATGTTTGAGTACCTTATCTATTGATTGATGAAGATTTGAAAAGAATGGGATAACAAGAAGACCAAGGAAATGGTTGAGTTATGAGTATAAACCAGGGTACTTGATCATTTGGCACTTTGGCAAAGTGATACATTGTTTATCTATCAGTAATAGTTCACTGGAAGGTCAATGCCGAGCAAAGAAAAGTTGATGTTGAGAAAAGTGAAAGGTGATGCTAAGTAAATAAAAGATGATGCTGAGTGCCAGTGAAATGTTGAGGGAGACAGAGAAAGCCAAGCAACAGTATTTTGTTAATTGATGAGTTTTGAGATCTATGGCCGACATAGTTGATTTTATTGGGATATGCATTGTTAATTAAAATTATTACACACTCATTTAATGCACAGGAAACCATTATTAGTTCATGGAGTCAATATTTAATTAATGACTGTATTGGATAAGTAAATTAAATGTAATGATGGAAAGATCCGTTGGATCTGACCTAACCTAAGATCTACGATCTTGATTAAGCGGAAAAATATTTATCTGACCTAGATGAAGAGGTATAATATAACCTACTATGGTTATTGTCATTGTATCCAAGGGAGGAGAAGTTTGTATGCAAGAGTATTGCATGGTTAATTTACTGAATGGTAAGACCTAGCAAAGAAGGCTGAGCAGAGAAGCAGAAAGAGATTTCTTGATGCATTTCCAAGAAGATATGAAGTTTTAGATGAAAATGGAGGCCATTCAGTGAATTAGCATTAGAGATAAAATTGGATCTGGATTTGCAAAGTTGTATGTATCAGATCACACCTGCTGATTACTTTCTAACCATTATATTAGTTTAAATCATTTAACTAGGTTGACCTAACATTCATTATATAAATCCTTTGAACAAGGTGACATTAAGAATGGAATGTTCTAAGTCCTCTAACTAGGTCACTCCTGATAAGGTGATTAAATCCTTTAACTAGGTCACATTTGACAATGTGTTTTGTAACCTTTAGCAGGGTTGGCTCCTAACAGGGTATCACTTCAGAAGAGTGAAATTTTGGTAGCATGTTACTAGTGGTTTTTCCCATATTGGGTTTCTACATTAAATCATGGTGTCAAAATGTGTGAATGTTATTGTTGTGTTTTACTGTTAAGTTTTTGCAAGCTTATTTCATTAGTACAGTAAATTGCACACTTTTGTTGTTTATTGCTGCTGATCAAATCTGAGTTATTGAAGTTGGTTTAAATTCTTATAGAGGCACATCTAGACCTAAGGATAACTGATTCACCCCCCCTCTCAGTTATTTTGAATTCATCCTAACAGATTATGTATTACAACTTTCATCTTATGGATTGTTAGAATCCGAGGCCACAAAGGTTTTTATCAAAATCAGGCCAACCTAATACAATTATGGTTTAGAGTATGGAACTACACCTCAAGGGAGAAATAATTCTATTCTTTCCAGAATTGGATAGTATATCCAATCCTCAAATGTTTAGGTGTAGAAAAGACTAGTTTTCCAGTGAAGGTGTTGCAGTTGCTGAGGCCATGCCAATATGTTGATAAGTGTCTAGGAGACCACAACTGGGGGGAATTTTACTATGAGAAGAATTACACTTTGATAAGGTTTTATGGTTGTACTCACCCACCCCATGTTCTACTATTCCATGTGGCACCTAGAATTTCAGCAATGGGATTCATTAGACAATTGATTTTAATAGACAGGGAGCACTTGGTTCCTCATAGAAAGGGTACATTTACCCCTAGACAGTTCAGAATCTACAACTTCACAATTGGAAAAAGGGCAGTAGATCCAATGCATAATTGGTTAAGCCATTATAGGATGAATGTGGCCCTGTGTAGATACACTGACACAAAAGGTTTCATATTGAGTGCTAAGAAGCTCTTAACACCTACTATTCCTTATACAAAAGAACATGAGCAGTGCATGGAGGAAGACCTCATTAGAAACATACTAGAGGATGAAGAGGTCAATCAAAGGGCTGATAAGTTTAATGAATTAATGGATTTGGAGAGACAAGTAAAGAGGAAAGGAATCTCTTTTGGGGTTTTTTTCCTAGATTTACCATATTTGAAAGGAATTGATGCCATGATTGAGTCTTACAATTTGTTGTGTAATCAACTTGAGGATGCACTTGTAGTAAAGGATAAAGGCCATAAAGGGCATTCTTCATCTAAATATGAAGAGGATAGTGATGAAGACTATTCAGTTCCTAGATCCCCTCCAATGGATCAACCATTTGTTGAAGAAAAGGTAGCAGAAGGAGAAAATATAATTGACCTAATAGAGGTACCATAAACTGAAGTCACTGATGAGCCCCCATTAAAGAAACAAAGAGTAGAAACAGGGGAGCCATCACATGATAAAAAGAAAGAAAAGGAAAAGGACAAATTGGTGCTCTCATCACTGGCAATAGAGCATATGATCATCAACTTAGGAAGCAGATACGACAAGGAAAAAAGCTGTGAAAAGATGATGAAGAGGAAATTGAATTGCCTCTTCTAACATACACAGATGAGAGATTGTTGCATTAAGAGAAATTCTTAAATTATGATAATTTTATTAAGACTAAAGAATTTAAAGAGTTTCTTATTTGGAACAAGAATAAATAGGTAGGGGCACAACTACAATTGGCAGGAAGAGATCCAATGAAAAGTGAGGCCTTGCAGGCATTGCAAGATTATGATCCTGATTCAGAGTAAATAACACCAGAAGAAGCTAGGCAGCTGGTAAAGTCTAGTGGAATGTTGTTAATTGAAGGATGGGACTTAGCCTCAGCGTTCATAATTTACCAGATAAGGAAGAAACCTGATGTCAATTTGTCATCAGAAGTCTAGGTTGAAGAAATGATAGGGGGATTTGGATATAATCCAAAATCCCAAGCCCAAGAAATGTGGAGCTTAGCTCCAAAGGATCAGAAGCCATGCTTATTGAATATACAAGAGAAAATGGAATGGGACAAGATCATTTGGTTTGTCAGGAACATAGGAGACTTGGAAATTTCTCAAGTTCTCACCCATTTTACACAATTGAATGAGGCTAAGGCTACCTAGATGTCCAAGAGATTCAAAATACTAGCTAGTGAAACCAGTGATATAGTTAAGGACAGGGAGTTGTGTATGATAAAGATCAAGGCACATGAGAAGATAATAGAAGAATTGACACAAAATTTTTTAAAGATGCCTGAAGTTGCCCCTACATAGCACAAAGAAGGAACATATGTTGAGGTTAAAATAGAAGAAATAGAGCATGCTACAACAAAGACAAAATAGGGGACTAGTGAGCATAACAATGTTATTTTAGGTGCATTGATTGAAGTTTTGCAGCATACGATCAATGTAATAAAACATAAAATAGATATAGTATATGGAGCCTATGGTAAATTTCTAGGCCTACAAGTGGAAGTAAACAATTTTGTTTCAATTTTGAACCCTTACTATGCTACATGGTCAGGAAGAATAGGATTATTTGAGAGGTTAGCATCTTTACAACCACATAGATCAGATTTGCCAAAAATAGTAACCCAAGTAGGGGAGGAGATAGAACATATAGGGGAAACCTTGTTTTTTTTTCAAAGGAAAGGAAAATCAGATTGAGGCAAGATTAAACATGTTTGGGCCTGATTACAATAGATTTGTGCCTTTAATAAGATTAGAAGATAGTCAAATCAAGCCACTAGGGGTATGGAGCTCAAACTTTGACACTATGCCACCTAATAAAGAGGTGTATGTTTCTGAAAAGGGGAAGTTGGATATGGAAAGATATAAAAAGGTTCTAGATGAATCCTTGATGAAGGGTGCTCCCCTTAATACCACAAACACATAACAAAAATAGAGAAGCAACAACAATTCGCAAGAACAGAAAATGGACTTCTTATTATCTCTACAAATGCGGAATTACAAACTTTCAGAATTACAATATGCAAAGCCACATGGGCATTTCACTTACAATATTCTGTAGGACAAAGCCTCGAATTATTACCCAGATCTACCAGGAACTGTCTCAAACTGCCTAAGACAACACTACGGGCCTTCTTTATATAGGCAATTTCCACCGCTCGAGAAGGTTCCAGAAATTTATCCCTTAGGGCCGACCAAACTTAGAATTATTTTATTTTTCAATTTAGTACATCAAAGTCGGCTCAAAATAACTTTTAAAACCCGAAAATTTTCAATATCTTCAAAACGAGACCTGATCTAGCCATGAAACTTTACTGGCAAGCTGATATGACTGAGATGAACCTCCACATGCAAAATTAGAACATTCCGAGATCGTATGACCAACTTACTAAAAATAGCAAGTTTCCATAAATATCAGCTCTGCACAAGGTATCCCTTATTGAAAAGAAAATAGAAATATTTTTGGGTGATGCAAGATTGCCCTTACACCCAGGATGCTCCTACATCAGACACCCGGGGTAATTTGAGAAGTGACCCTGTCACGACTCAGGTGTGCAGAG
>MU224140.1:5676017-5687788 GCA_018584345.1 Thuja plicata
TGGACTTCTTATTATCTCCACAAATGCGGAATTACAAACTTTCAGAATTACAATATGCAAAGCCACATGGGCATTTCACTTACAATATTCTGTAGGACAAAGCCTCGAATTATTACCCAGATCTACCAGGAACTGTCCCGAACTGCCTAAGACAACACTACGGGCCTTCTTTATATAGGCAATTTCCATCGCCTGAGAAGGTTCCATAAATTTATCCCTTAGGGCCGACCAAACTTAGAATTATTTTATTTTTCAATTTAGTACATCAAAGTCGGCTCAAAATAACTTTTGAAACCCAAAAATTTTCAATATCTTCAAAACCAGACCTGATCTAGCCATGAAACTTTACTAGCAAGCTGATATGACGGAGATGAACCTCCACATGCAAAATTAGAACATTCCGAGATCGTATGACCAACTTACTAAAAATAGCAAGTTTCCATAAATAGCAGCTCTGCACAAGGTATCCCTTATTGAAAAGAAAACAAAAATATTTTTGGGTGATGCAAGATTGCCCTTACACCCAGGATGCTCCTGCATCAATCCTTTAAGGAAGAAACAAATTTCAATAAGTTCATTACAGATTTTAAGAGCATTACGGATGCAAGGTGGGAGAGATAGAAGACCTAGTTGCAGAACATTCAGGGCTTTGAATGGCCCAAGGAAGAATATTTCATGGCAGTGATGTTTTAAAAAAGCCCAAGAAGAAAAATCCTATCACTGCTAACCTAGATGTTATGGATGAAGAATACGAGGACACATGGCACCTGCTCTTTGAGCACAGGAAGGTTAGCTATCTTGAAGAATAGTTTAAATTAGCCTGTAATGGTAGTCACTAGGTCTCACTACACATATCCAAAGCTATCCTGAACACATATGGAAAAAGGTGCCAAAGATCACAAGAAGACAAAGAAAAAATCAAATGTCATTCTTCATTTTTGTCCATCCACCGCTTCGTTCTTTCTCATCTTTTGTCTTTTCTATGTTTTAGGGTTAGGTCTTAAAACCATTAGAATGTTGTTTCATCCTTACATCTTAAGGATTCCAAGATGGTTTTATCCTATAAATAGAGCTTATTGTAACATTTTGAAATATGTTGGAATATAATTACAAGGCAGACTACTACAATTTTGTCTGAGCATCTGTACTTTTTTGTCTATTGAATGTATTTTCAAGTAGTTAGACATTAATAAAATACATTACAATATATATTTTATATCTTGTGTTGTATCTTTTATCTCTTTTCAACATTTAATGTGTTTATTTGTAAGGCATTTAAATACATCAACTGCAAGGTAGTTGTGCAATCATTTGTGAGGTCCTTCAAGGGAGAAATAATTCTTTTAGGTTATCCCAGGAAGCTGAATACTGATATTAAGCTCTGATAGAAAGGATATAGGAGTGAGTGGATATTTTGTAAGGCATTCTATCTAGGTTTCATTTTTTTCTTTAGTCACCTAATTATGGATTTACATTCAAGATTGACTCTATAGCCCATAGGATCAGGCACTGGTTTATAGTTTTTCAAGTAATTGTTCAATCATCCAACATTTAAGATCAATCAATCAAATTACATTACATTCATAAGAAAACATACATTCATAAGTAATTGTATTCACAGAGTATACAATTTAGTTTGTTGATTCCTTCAAGAGAGAATCAAATAGGTTTCCCCTCCTAAGTTCAGAGAACTATAAAAGGAAGAAGGATGAGAATCCTTATCACATTACTATTTTATATTGTCAAGATAATAGTTTGGCTTATTAAGCTCTATATTAGGTTAATCATAGTCATTTGCATAGTTATCTACTTATTGATACAGTAAAAGGCATTCAACAAGTTAGTAAGACATAATCCACTATAATAGATACTATAAATCAGTAATCATTTAAAGGTAATACCTGCCTAAGTCAGCGGATCTCAGAAAAGAAGGAGGATCTTATCCAATCCTCATAAATTAGGCTTTCTTTCATATAAAATATTGGAAATATAAAAGAGAAAGCATTCATACTAGTTTTAAAAGATATTTGCAAGAAAATTCCCCAACAGAACCATTGAGACCTTTGATTGTGGATCAGACAGTGGACATGAAGCATCATAACATAATGATGATTGATATAGCTTCTTCACTCAGCTTCTCAAAATTTGATGAAGTCAAGGTCTTCCCTACTGCCTTTGATATGTGGAACAAACTGCATGATATTCATGGAGGAGATGTCAATGTAAAGAGAGCCAAGTTAGAAAGTCTCAGAGGTCACTTTGATCTGATGAAAATGAAAGAAGGAGAAGACATTACAAAGTATAGTGAAAGAATCAAGAAAAGTGTTAGTGAAATCAGAGCTGCCAGTGGGACAATTGAAGATAAAACAACAGTCAACAAGGTATTGATAACTTTACTTCCTATCTATGCAATTATATTTTTAGCTATTCAAGAGATGAGATGCAGTAATGACATAATTCTAGATAGATTGGTTGGAAGACTCACAACTTTTGAATTGGAAAACTTTGATAATTATTCTCCTAATCCTAACAATATTGAGTCTACATTCAAATCTAAATTAAATCTTGGGAATATGAAAGGTAAACAGATTGACAGTGATAGTGACGATGAATCTGATGATGAAGATCTAAAAATCATTGAAGCACTACTTGCAAAGAGAGCTGCCAAAGGAAAAGGTAAATACAAAGGAAGAATACCATTGATTTGATTTTCATGTAATGAGGTTGGTCACATTGCTGCTAAATATCCAAAGAAAGAAGACAAAGATGATAGAAAATTCAACAAGTAAAAATGCAAGAAATATTTCACAAGTTACAAAATCTACAAGGATAAAGGTAATAAATTTTGTTACATTGCAAAAGATTCTGATAGTGATGGAGATGAATATGAAATGGTTTACATTGATATTAAGGATGAGTTAGATAATCAAGATGATGAAAAGACTACACTATTTTCTCATATTATCAAAAATGACATTTGGATAATGGATAGTGGTTATTCTCACCACATGACTAGTGATAAAACTAAATTTGAACATCTTGAGCACTATGATGGTGGGAGTGTTAGTTTGGGAATGATGAACCCTTTTATGTGAAAGGTAAAGGTTGTATTTCTCTAACTAAAAGAATCAAATGTGATAATGCTTATTGGGTTGAAGGACTAAGGCTTAATCTACTAAGTGTGGCATAGCTAAATAACATTGGTTTGAAGGTAGAATTCATGAATGATAAGGCCAAGCTCCTAGATGGTAAGGGAAACCTAGTTGGAACTGGCAGGAAAAAAAAAGGTAATCTATTTTATCTTGATCTCAATGAAATTTCATGTTTTATTGCACATGTAGAAGAAAGTTGGTTATGGCATAAAAGGTTATGTCATGTGAACTTTGGTAACCTGGTCAAGATAAGCAAGAATAGAAGAGTAAGAGGTATTCCTATTTTGAAGAAACCTAAATTGGCAACATGCAAACAATGTCAAATTGGGAAGATGGGGAAAACTAGCTTCAAGAGAAAGAATTACAATACAAAAGAAGTCTTGGAGTTAGTACATACTAATTTATGTGGACCAATTGGAACAATAAGTTACATAGGTGAGAAGTATTTCATTTGATTTTTTGTTGACCATTCCAGGATGATGACTGTTATGTTTCTCAAAGAAAAATTAGAAGCTTTTCAAAAGTTCAAATGGTACCTTTCCAGAGTTGAGAAGGAAACAAAAAAGAAACTTAAATGCCTAAGATATGATAGAGGAGGAGAATTAATTTCTAATGTGTTCAATGAATTTTGCAATGATAGAGGAATCAAGAGACAAGTATCTACCCTAGGTACACCAGAGCAGAATGGTATAGCAGAAAGAAGCAACATATCCATTATGGATTGTGCAAGAACCCTGATGATTGAAAAGAATTGTGCTACCAAATACTTGAAGGAAGCCATCAACACTACAATTCACACCTTGAACTAAGTTCAATTGAAGAAAGGTACTGATAAAATATCTTTTGAATTATGGTATGTCTATAAACCTAAAGTTCTCTATTTCAAAGTATTTGGAGGTAAATGTTACATCTTGAAGGAAGCAAGAAATGGAAAATTTGATGTAAAAGGTGATGAAGGTACATTCTTAGGCTAATATTGTAAAATAAAAGCATATAAATGTTTGAATATTGCTACTCATAAATTTATAGAAAGTGTACATGTGAAGATTGATGAGTTTGTAGAAAGATGTGAAGAACAGAGTAGTAAGGAGCCTGAGGAATACAAAACATTTGTGTATTATGAACTTGATACTATACCTAAGACACAAGAAATGGTGATTAGAAAACAACTATGTCAACCACTGAATTCATAAGCACAAACTCAACCTTTGCAACTCGAGCTACTAGCAGAGTGAACTAAGTCTCAGACAGAGGGAACCGAGTCATAGACAGAGGCACCTGAGTCTCAGATAAATGGAACTTGAGCATCAGTTAGAAGAACATAAAAGAATATTTGAGCATGGTGAACCAAGTGGAGCAAGCCCAGAATCAATAAGGAAGGATCTTGTAATTTCCAAATATGTCAAGAGGCATCATTCACCTAAGAAACTAATTGGGGATCAGACAGAAGGTATAATGAGAAGGAAAAAAATTAAAGGTACATATTTTCTTAGTAAAATTGAACCCAGAACAACTAAATATGCATTGAATGATGAAATTTGGATAGAATAAATGAAGGAAGAGACTGAGCAGATAGAAAAGAACAAAAAATGGACTCTCGTACCTAGACCAAAAGACAATAATGTGATTGGTACTAAGTGGGTTTTCAAAAACAAGATGAATGAGAAAGGTGAAGTTTCCAGAAACAAAGAAAGATTAGTATGTAAAGGATATGCTCAAGAAGAGGGTATTGATTATGGAAAAACTTTTTCTACTGTTGCAAGACTTGAAAGAGTCAGAACTCTTCTGGCATATGTTGCACATAAAGGATACAAGGTATATCAAATGGATGTAAAATCTGCATTATTGAATGGAATCCTATAAGAAGTCTATATTGAGCAACCTGAAGGTTTTGTAGATCCTAAAAAATGGGATATGGTTTGCAAATTGCACAAATCCTTGTATGGTCTGAAGAAAGCTCTGAGAGCCTAGTATGAAAGACTACATGGTTACCTAGTAAGTATTAGATTTTAGAGAACTAATACTAATAGTAGCTTGTACATAAAAGAAGGACTTCAGAACAAGATAATATTAGTAGAGATATTTGTTGATGATATAATAATCACTAGATATGATCATTTATGCAAAGCATTATCTATAGAAATAAGTAAGGAATTTGAGATGTCTATGTTTGGTGAAATAAAATTCTTTGTTAGTTTACAAGTTTATCAGATGAAGGATGGTATATATATTACTTAATCTAAATACATCAAAGAGATACTAAAAAAATTTGGGATGGAAGATTCCAGACTAGTTGGGACTCCTATGCCTATTGGACATAAGTTATCTAAGGATGATGATTCAAAAGAAGTAAATCAGACTACCTACATATCCATGATTGGTAAACTTCAATATGTTGTTCACACTAGACCTAATATTGCATTAGCAGTCGGTATTGTTGCAAGGTTTTCAGCTAATCCTAGAGAGAATCACTTAATGGATATGAAAAGGATTCTGAGATATCTTAAGGTTATTGAAGATTATGGATTATGGTTTAAGAAAGGAGGAAAATTTGATTTGAAGACTTTTACTGATTTTGATTGGGCAGGAAGTGTCAATGATAGAAAGAGCACAAGTGGTGGAGCATTATTCCTTGGTAAGAGGTTAGTCTCCTGGACAAGCAAGAAATAGAATTGCATTTCTCAGTCTACAAAAGAAGTAGAATATATTGCTGCAACAGTGAATTGTTCAAATATCATATGGTTCAAACAACTATTGTCAGGTATGAAAGTGGAAATCAAAGAACCAATTATTATCTACTGTGACAACACCAGTTCTATTAACATTTCAAAGAGCCCTATGATGCATACTAAGACTAAAAATATTGCAATAAAGTATCATTTCTTGAGGGAATTGGTTCAGGAAAAAGAAGTAATATTGTAATATGTGAATACTAAAGAACAAATTGTAGATATAATCACAAAGCCATTACCTAAGTATACATTTTTGTATCTTAGAGGAAAGCTAGGGGTGATTCCCCTAACCGAGGCTCACTAAAAAATAGTTTAGTGATGCATCAACTAAGCTACAGAATAGATTTAACATGTTGATGCAGATATTTAGAGCTTATTGCATATGAATCAGTACAAATAGGTACATTACAACTTCATGGGATGTGTATTGGATAGTGTCTTTGGCATTGGTTGTCAAAGAGGGAGAGATTACTGATGTCATAAAGATTACTAAGGGAGAGATTGATGACAAAGGGAGAACTTTATCAAAGAACAAAGATTAATGTAAGAGGGATTTTTTGGATGAGAATAAGAATGAAGCTAAGGAAATTAATAAAATTTGATTCTTGTGTCTGTTGCTCCATAATTCTTTGCATTATGACATGTTGTATTTCCATCAATGCAAAAGAGGTAGATTGTTGATGACAATTATTCAATTGCATATTGTCATTGATGTTTACACAAGTGTAGCGATGTTTACACAAGTGTAGCGATGTTTACACAAATATGTAATCTTATCCGAGCATAGACAATGTTTGCCAAGCTCTCTCAGGCATTGAAGAAGACCAAAGTGGTTTTCATTTCTAACTGAGTTCACTCAGGCATTTGAGTTTTGGTAGGGCATTAAAGGACTTCAGTATTAACCGAGTTATTCTTTTAGTGACAACCGACTAACAATAGTTTATATTTTATGTTCAATTGGTTATATTCAGCTAAAAAACTTAAGTTTTATTAAATATTTGGAAGGCTATTAAGGCCAAATTGACAAGGCTTATCATATTTATATAAGGTCAAGTTTGGACTGAATATGTGAAGAGATATATGTTTTGTGATATGAAGTATGGAGGCAAAATCAGATGGGATTCTGATTAAGGAAAGAACATACAGAGATGCAACATAATATATGATCAATGAGGATCAAGTAATCAAATCCAGAGAAGAGATTTGAATCAATAAAGATATTTTGTTATCAAAATAAGTCAATCCATTGTTACTCTCTAACAATTATAGCAGTGATCTAAATCTCTTAACAGAGTAGACTTAATAGTCTTTTTTAAATCCTCTCACAAGGTGACATTTCTACATTGAAGTGTTTGAATACCTCTATCAAGGCCACTCCTCACAGGGTGACCAAATCCTCTAACAAGGTCACACCTAACAGCGTATTGTTGTAACCTTTAATGGGGTTAGCTCCTAACAGGGTTCACTTCAAAAGAGTGAAAATAGTCACTAGTTGCAATTGGTGGTTTTTCCCATATTGGGTTTCCACGTTAAATCTTGGTGTTATCTGTGTACATTTTATTTTCTTTATGGTTTATGGTTTTGCAATCAATCACGAAAGGATAATCACAGTTAATATCTTAAGATTTGCTATTTTAACTGAGGGATAGTAGAATTGTTGGAATTAATGGGAAGTAGTACTGAGAGGGGAGGGATGAATCAGTGCCTCTAAAATCTTCCAACACCTTACTCAATTTATCATTAGCAATCATTCAATTTGGATTTACCAACCATTACTGTTATTCTTTCTTATGTATCTAATGTTTGTTCACAATATTTAATCTCAATCATTCATAGAAACATTAATGAAATTGACAAACACATAACACAAGATACGCCATCACAAAAAACTCTTGTTAGGAAGTAAAAACTGCGGTGGGGATGGCACCCACAAAACTTCACTATTTGTAGAATGGAAGGGAGCCGGTTAAGGCTTACACTTTGATCACTTCTGATGATCTAACCTATTAAGAGTATTAAGGTGGAGAACTATTAAGATCTAATCTGTTAAGAGATTTAGCAACACTCATTTAAGTGTGCACTCAGTTATGAGATTTACAATAGGATGATTAAGCCCACCTTTCTTGAAAGGATTTCATTAGTGTACTGCACTTGTTAGAATGAGTACAAATGTTGACCTGACTGTATGCAATCTAATATTACTGATTTATAGATCCATTAAAGCCTTTACAATAATAATATCACCTTAAGTGATTGATGAATACCTTTTCTTTGCTTGTCGGTAGCCTTTGTTATGTTCTTGAAAACTAATTTGAATATGTTTGTGTTCTTCTGTATGAATTCTTTGTCTGGTCTTTAGTTTCTCTTCATGGCTACTATCTTTTTTTTGAACAACAACTATTCTCAATGGATTGAGCACCTATTTATACAAGTATTTGACCTATCTTGGAATTCACATATTTACAATGTTAACTCTTAGATCCAAGGTTTACAATTTGACCTTGATCTTTAGTTTGCATGTTTTAAAATAGTAAAACTAATTAACACAATAACAATTATATTACTTTCTCCGCACATAATGGATTTAAAAGCAAATCAAGAAGTTATAAATACAACTTTAGTGATTTATCTGACGTGGAAAGTCAGATCCATTTTTTGCGGGATGTAACTGACTATCGGTTCTTGGTTGTCAGTTTGAAATTGTAGTCTATCAGCGTTCCTTGACTGAACTATTCATCGGGTTCCCTGTATCTGTCGGGTTCCTCTCTTTTTTGTATTTTCAGGTAGCACTATTGTTACTTTTTAGGTATCATTTACCTTTTTTTCATTGAGTAACACTTAACAGTGTTTGTCAGGTAACCTTGGCATTGGATAGTGTTGTGCCCTATCTGTCAGTGTAGAGTAAACCGATGGTGCAGATCATGTTTTTCCTCTAAGTATACTAATGGAAAAATATAATGCCTTCAATCTCCCCCATTGACATTAGTATCAAAAACTGATATGTGCATAATACTAAAATCATTACACCTTGTTTATATCCTTGTCATAATATGACTCCCCCTTATTGTGTGCATCGGTATAGTGTATGTATATGTACATGTATACTATTTATTCTCTAATTGTACATTATTTCCCCTTTCTTCCACTATACATATGATTTCCTCCTTTAACTGAGGTGATGTATATATTAAATTCCCCCTTTCTTTGATACTGATGACAAAAATGTACAACTTACAATATGCCAAAATTGTGACAAAAATGTGTAACTTACAATGTGTCAAATATGTTAGAATGGGTGATTTTGATATCTTCCATTAGTTTCTCCCAATGTTCTCTCAACTGTTCTATGGCCATATGTTGCAGCTCTAGTATGGCATGCATATCATAAATACTGTCTAGGACAGACATTTCAGGGGTCGCAATTAGAGTACTTGCCTATGTCATATTTTGTTGCAGGAGTGTAAGTGTCAGTAAGAGATTAAATTGGAGCTCATTGACCTTATCTATGTACTTCATCTCTGCAAACTGAATGTCATGTCTCTGTTTCCTAGCTTGTATGATTTGTTGATTGTGCAATTTAAGTGCTTCTTCTGTGTTGGCTAGATTTTGTGCACTGGACTGAAGATCAACATCTATTTTTTCTATTTTTTTAGTATACTCCTTAGTGAGTTGATCTAAAGTGCACAATTTCTTGATTAAGGTAATGACTTCTAATAAAATTGGGTCAATTGTACTTACCAATTCAGATAGCTTGACCTTTTTTAGTGCAACTTCTTGGCTTATCTTCTCTGCGAGCTTGAATTCATACTTTTGTTCAAGTCTCTCTTCCATTGTCTTCTTAGCATTGGTATTTTGAGATGTTATTGCATCTGTGAGTATGACTAGTTGATCAATAATTAGAGCTTGTTGATCGATATCTATGTCTGGTACAATTTGTTGAAGTATCTCTCTTGCTACTTCTAGTGCCTTAACCTCTTTTTCTGCTCTCTTCATCTTGTCTTGAATGGATTTTATCTCACAGAGCTTTGCATATTTTTTCAATGCTATTGGATCCAATGTTCTTGGATCATAGACTAGGATCTCAATGATTTCATCCAGAGTTACTGGACTTTTATTCTTTCCTTTCTTCTTCTTTGAGATTTGATGGGATGCAGATGTATTAACTACCATAGCTAGTTCATTTGTTCACTCTGAAGTGCTTGGGGAAGGTTTTGTTGATGATGCATCTTGTGTTTTCTTCTCTATGGGCACTTGTCGATTATGTGAAGATGTCTCTTCATTAACCTTGGGTGTGTCTACAGAATGTGCTCTAGATTTATTTTCAATCTCATCCTTCTCCCCCTCTTCACCTTTCTCTAAAGGCTTGTCCCCTATTTCCTTTTGAGTGTTGTCTTTATTTTGATCATCGGTTGTAGCTTTCTCTGCAGTAGTATCTATTGTCCCTTTGGCTTCTTCATCACCCTTGTCTTTGGGTGTGTTTGTTTCCTTTTCATTTGATCCATCATTGTCCTCTAATATGTTTATTGCCTTCATTAGGAAATGCATGTTACTTTGAGTTGTGGCTTGGGCTTTGCCAGTATTGGTGTCCTATTCATCAGTTAGTGCCTTGTAAGCAGTGACATCCTCATCCTTTTGTATATATTGTGTAGGGTCTTGCACTATTGGGTGCATCATTGATGTGTCTTGCATTTGTTCATCAGCAATGTTAACTATCTTTCCATCTGATGTCTTCAGTACTTGATGGCTTTGTTGATCCTTAAGTGTGATAAATATCACATCATATTTCTTCTTTGGATCATTGTCAAAATCATAGTGAGTGATATGTTGGATATTATCATCCATGCCTGTATCTAAGTTAATAGGCTCATCATCACTTTCTTGATTGTCCAGAGTAATATGCCGAGGACTTGCATTATCTATCTCCTCCTCTTTGTGAGGTGTGTTTGTGAGAAGTAATTGATTCTCAACACTTGTTGAATTTGCTGGTAGATCCAAGAGATGTCTCCATTTGTTTTCTGTCACTAAATCCAGTTCTATAAACTTGATCTCTAGTACCTTGTAAGCCCTTATTTTGGATACAAATTTACTTGAGTGTTTCTTTAGTACTTCTTGTATCTCTTCAAATTTGGATTTTCGAGGCATCAGTCTCACAAGAACTCTTTCTCTTGCTTCTCTTTCTATTTTTAAGGCATATGACCACTGGTTGTATACCCTTTTACCTAGCTCTTTAGGTATTTGATTTATAATTTCAGCAGGGGCATACTTGTTTTTTATCATTGATTTTATGACTACTTCTTATATTTTATTCTGATCCTCTAGATTTAGTGTATCCCATTACCTAATCTTTTTATCAGTCATTGTGCCATGGGTAGCAATTGACTTGGAAACTTCATCCACCATTTGGTTTCTGAAGTTCCTCTTTACTACATCTGTAACCACCTAAATTTGGTCTGTTGCAACTATGGACCCTATTTTCCCTAAGTGTGATCATACCCCGAATTATGTCCAAATGACCTTGTTACTGCTTGGCATAATTCTTTTGAAATCAATTTAATCTCCCAAAGTGATCAAATCACTAAATTATTTACTTTTAGCCAAAATCAAAATCAATCAAATACATGGCTAAAAATAATTAATTTTCTAGAAATTAAATAAATCCCTAAATCAATTATCCACTTGCAATGAACCCATTCCCCTAGCCTATTTAATTTAATTAAAATGGCTATAGTCCCCTTAATTATTAAAAAACAATTAAATTGTTTAAATAATTAATTCCTATATTTTAAATGAATTAAATAAATTTAATTCATTTCATTTATATTCCCTTAAACCCCAACCTAACCTATCTCAACCACTTCTACCCTGGGTTCTAACCCATCTCAACCCA
>MU224140.1:5756424-5778986 GCA_018584345.1 Thuja plicata
TCCCTTTTCCTTGCAAGAGATAGTTTTAGGTGCATCCTGATGGTAGAGGAAGCCGGCCTTCTCTGGAGATTCAACCTCGTAGTTCAAGTCCCACAGCTTGGAGGTTGATTCCATGTTTCACTAGGTTTCTGTTAGAGAAGCTCTCAGCAAGGGTGCAAACCTCAGTGACAACAGTAGCTAGTACCATTTATGTTGAGCTTAGATGACCATGCTTATATGCTCACCTACTTTTCTTTAGCAATAACTGTCTTCATTATCCTCAAAAAGTGAAGTGCCAAGTATTCACCTTTATTCATCGTCCAAAATTTCTTCCTCCACCATGGGCTTCTTTTTCTTGGGCCTAGTGATCAGTTCCCATGTTGTCACTTCATCATCTGTTGGCCACTTGAAGTCTTGAGTGGCCTGCACTTGTGCCTTTTTCCTCTCTTATCTCACATCAGTGATGTTCTTAACATCAACTAGAAACTTATTGAAGTCAGTTTTTGCCTTGAATGCCTCATCTAATATCTTATTAAACCCCTCGATGTCTAAATCTGATCCCAAAAAAAATGCCTCATCAGTAGGCATTTTTATGTCAAACTCATTCCTCCAGGCATCTAAAGCCTTTACCTGATCATCTTCTCCTCTTAGGGAAGGAATAAACCTATTGAAATCTGCAGCAAAAAGGCTCAATTTAACCTCTATCTGATTCAATTTGCATTTGAAAAATGAGAGAGAAACATTGACCTTTTTGATCTCATCTTCTACCTCTGTTACTATCTCTAGAAAATCTGATCTTAGGGTTTGCAAAGATGCAAGCTTTTCAAACAATTTCACCCTGGTAGACCACTTGGTGAAATAGGGGTTCAAAATAGCAAGATACCCCATTACCTCTGTAAGCAATACTGGCAATTTATTATAGGCATTAAGTACAAAATTAGTCTTATCCTTCAAGACCTTAATCCTATGTTGTAGAATGCCACTTAATGCATTTAAGGCAATTTCATTGCTCTTTTGTCCTATGTCCTCCTTCTCAACCACTTCTTTTGATTTTTCCTTATTTTCAATTTGCAAAGGCTATGGTTGTATAGGCACATAAATCACCTCAGGCTTTTCTTCTAACTCTTTTAATAAATTTGCAATCACCTGATCTTGCTGATGTATCTTGATCTGGCACATTTCTCTACCTTTAGCCAATGCACTGGTCTCCTCTATTAACATGCTACACTTGTCAGACAACTATTTTGTCTTTTCCTCATTCAAATGTGCCCGATGTGTCATGATCTGGGATATTTCCAAATCCCTTGTATTCTACAAAGACTAGACCATCTGATTGCCCACCATGTTTTCCTAAATATTTACTAGCTGAGGCTTCTAGTCCTTAGGGAAAAGGTTCCACATTGCAAAGGTTTGAGATTGTGGGCTATACCAAAATCCTTTAATCATATCCCCTATTTTCATTTCACTTGACATCTTCAAATCTGGCTGGTTTCTTATTTGATCAATTATGAATGCAGAAGCCAAATCCCAACCCTTAGCAAGTAATATGCCACTGTCCAATACCATTTTTCTGGCTTCATTAGGTGAGATGTCCTCACTGTCTGGGTCATATGATTGTAGGGCCACTAGGGCCTCATTTGTTACTGCCTCCTTCCCATCAACAGTTAATTCAGCTCTATTTTGCTCCTTCTTATACCACCTCAGGAAGTCTTTAAACTCCTCAATCTTAATGAAATTATCATCATTTAGAAACTATTGCTGATGTATCATTCTTTCATCAACACAGGCCTTAAGTGGTAATTCAAACTTCTCTTCTATATCAAGTTGCTTTTTCTTCCCCTCCCTAATCAATTTTCTCAGGTTATGATCATATAACCTATTTCCAGGCACTAGGGCACTTGCTTTATGTTTTTTATTTTCTTGCCTTTCAACTGAAGGCTAGCCTATTTCAATCTTTTTCCTTTTAGCTAAAGGCTCCTCTACATTATCTAGTTGTGTGGTCTCTGTCAAGTCAACAACATGGCCCTCTGCTTCCTGCAGCTGTGGTATCTTGGCAACATCTTGCTGAGGTCAAACATATCTAGTAGGATAGGCATAGTAATTGTCACTACTGCTATCATATTCACACTCTGAATGGTCTGGCTCTTGGGCACCTTTTTTTATCAAGGACAGTTTCCAATTTTTCAGTAAGCACATAATAATTATCAATCATGGCCTTAATCTTGTCAAACTATGGGAGATCAGGGTAAAAACCCCCAAAGGATAACCCATTTCTTTTAATTTTCCTTTCAAGGTTCAGCAGCTCCTAAATCCTTGTTCTTCTTGTGTTGATATTATCTTCATCAAGAATGTTCCTTGTTGCATCTTCCTTAATGCATTCACAATGGACATTGGTATTGGGAATTGTAGGAGTATATAATTTTCTGACTCCTGCCATGAAGCCTTCAGGATCAATATATCTATATGAGGCTATCCCCATTTTGCAACTTTCTATCCACTGGGTGACTGAATCAATTGCACCTTTGCCAATAGTAAAATCTAAAATTTTGAACTGTCTAGGTGTTATGGTCCCCTTCCTATGTGATGCAAAGTGCTCATTATCTGTTAACAACAATTTCCAAACAAATTCCATGGCAGCAACTCTTGCAGGCACATGGTAAGGAAAGATATGAGGTGGATGTATACATCCATATACCCTAATTATGGTATAGTTCTCTTCTAAGAAAAAATCTCCCCAATTGTGGTCTCCCTCCCATTTTTCCAAGTATTCATTTGGCCTCAGCAGATGCATAATCTTAATGGGGATCCTTGTCCTGCTGATGCCTAGGCTCTGTACTATTGGATACACAATCCAATTTTGAAATGCACAGTAATCACAATCCCTAGATGTATAATTACAAATTTTTATCTAGAATTTGATAGGATTAGGTCCATCTTGATAAAACCTCTGAGGAGTCAAATTATTTACATCCATGATCACAAAATTACAATGCAACAGAAGATGCATGAGGATGGAGTAGTGCAAGAACTTGGGCTCTTTCTCCTTAGGATCTGCCATTTTCTTTTTAGTTTATATGACTCCCTCATGCATTTTTTCAATGATACATTGTATATAATCATAGCTAGTGCTAGAATACACCTCCTACAAATCTAGCACCATCATCAATATCCTGACATTGATCTTATCTACTTCCCCATCTATCCCTAGCACTCTACATAGGGCATAGGCAATGTACTTAATGTAGAAGTGCAAGTCCTTGAAGTAGTAAGGGCTTGTCCCAGACATAGGACCAAGATGTTTTCTCACCTCCTTAAACATGTGTTTTTGCAATGTTTCCCTAGCAATACCAAGCTTCAAATTATACCTCACCTCTTTCTTAGTCATGTCAATCCTTGTAGACATAGTACTATACAAACCAAAATATTGCATCAATTAATTCCTATTTAGGATGAGTAGGGTGGTGCCATCATTCCTCTTAATTATTTTAGACAATACATCCTAACGAATGGCGAGGCCTAAGAACAAATCTACATCTATGTAGACATCAGGAACAATTAATCTAGCTAAACCACAGGTCCAAGGGTTTGAAATTGGGATAGGTTTATCAGAATTGTTTAAAAATAGTTAAAAAGGGAAAAACTTGTTGTCCCCGAAGTCTCAACATCTTTGATGTCATAGTAGTCATCTTTAAGCAAATTAGCATCTGCTCTTCTGTTCTGAGTTGAACCTGGCAGTAATCTGAGGAATTCATCAGAATAATTCTGTTTCGCCTTGGAATCTTCACTTGCATCTTCACTTCTCCTGCTGGTAGAAGCCACACTGACTACTTGTCTCATGTTTTTTGTGTCTGAATCCCTTCTTATTTTCTAATATTGAAACAAATCTATTTCCAAGACTCAGCCTACTCATCTGTGTACAATTCTTAGAAATTCAAAGCCTTTTGATCAATTGAATACTTTGCAATTTTTCTAGTTTTTTCTCTCTTCTCAGAATACCTAGCAATTCTTAGCTCTAAAATTTTGAAAGAAAGGTAAGTTAAAATGAACCCTTGATCAACTCTTTATGGTAATTTTTCAAAGTACATGGCTCATTATTTTGAAAATCATCAATTCATGTCTTTAATTCAGCATGCTGTGAATTAATTGAAAACCTAGCCGTAGCCCTTAAGTGTGATAGGAAATCAAATTCATATATGTGAAAAACTTTATAAAATTCAAATATGATGACATGTTTCACTATGATTGGCTCTTTGTCATACATCTCAGCTACCTTTTTGACACAGTAATCAATATCCAAGCTTATCATTGGACGCTGAATAATTCATGTTGTCAGTCAGACACTGCTGCTTTTTCTTATGATTTCATATTAAGTGACTACGCGACTGTGTATGATCTCCCTGTCACTGACCCAAGTCTTTAACCCCTGATTCTTCTGGAGACTTAGCGATTATGTAACTTTCCCCATCTTAGTTAACCGCAGTCTACTTCTGGCGACCACGCGACTGTGTAAATCAATGTCACTGGATGAAAAGTCTAACTCATGTTTTACTTGGAGACTCTATGACTGATCATTACTCTTAACTTTCACGGTTATCTCCATGTCACTGAATTCTTACCTTTCTTTACAAGACCCTGCGACTACCTTTAGTCGCTTAATCGCTGAATGCCAATGTTAAGTGACTTATTCTTCAAAGACAATGCGACAAGCACTTTACGCTTTATTTCATGTGGTGCTCACCACATGACATACCCTTATCTCTGAGTCGTGAGTACCTTTTCCTTTGGAACCTTTTACTTAGAGACTTCATGACCACTGTAGGATCTCAGAATCATTGCATCTGACAGCTTTCATTGAATCGCTAAGCAATATAACATACCCTTAAATCTTCTAGAGACTTCATGACAATATAGGCTTTTACACTTAGTCTCTTAGTCACTAAATGCTATTTTTCCATTTGGAGACCATGCGACAAGCTTTTTAGTCACTTTGCCTTTGGACACATGTCTCATTTATCACTCGTCTGTGCACTACTGAGTGGAAATCTGACTCAACATTTAATCTAGCGACAACCTAACTATTTTTTTATCTCAAACTACATACAGTTAGTCATGAAGTCTTAGCCTTTTTCACTTAACCGCCATTCTTTCTGGAGACTACGTGACATGAAATTTTATAGCTTACTTAACTACGGGCCAATCTAGCAACAATGCAACACAAAGAAATCACCTAGTCTCATGAGGAACAACTAATTGCTAATCCTTTCTCATGACACCATGACTTATCTATGATCCCCATCACATATTACTGACCTGTCTTCTCATTTAGTGACAATGCGACATGAAGTGCTCCGCCAAGTCTCTAAAAGCAAAAGGAATATTCAAAATCTTTTAGAGACATCCCGACATAAGGTAGTCACCAAGTCTCGAAGAAGAAAGTAATATGCCATCAGGATCTCATTACTATGCGACCAAGATTTTTAAACACATGAATTAAGTGAACCCCAAAAGGTAATGCAAAAATAGAAGTGAGATACATGTTTAAGGGTTTTTCAATTTGGATTATGAAACATGACCTAAGGTTTTGCGGCTTTGCAATTTTTCATGGGTTCTGTCCTGAAAGCCTGAAGATTTTAACTGGGAAATGACAGATAAACTAAGAGACTTATGTTTCTAAGCAAGAAACAAGCATGAGGACCACAAAAATTTGGTAAAGAGACTTGAACTAGAAATACAACCAACAGTGGCTCTAATGAGGACTGACTAAACATAGTTTATAGCAAAGAACCACAGAATCTCTGGTTGCAGACCTCAACAAAAAATGGAGCAGAGCACAAAAAATAGAAAGCAAAATATTCACAAGAATTTACAAACAGAGAAAGGAAAGAATTACATATGATACATATTTACTTGTGCATTTCTTTGATTTTTACTCAAAGAAAGGCTTCAAAAATTTCCCATGCATAGGCAACTCAAAACTTTCTCCCTCTATATTTTTCAATAAATATGAGTCTTTGCCAAAATTGTTTACAATAATATAGGGTCCTAGCCACAAAGATTCAAATTTATTGTGTTTACCTTTGTCTTCTGCCCTTGCATTCCATTGGAGAACTAAGTCACCAGCCTGAAACTTTCTATCAGTAGCCCTTTTGTCAAAAGGATAATTCATTTTTTGCTATAATTTTATGTTTTCTCTCTGACTATTTCTCCTTGCTTCATCCAATTCAATCAACTGTATCATCCTATCTTGCATATTGTCAGAGACATATAAATGTTCATCTTGTATGAATTGGAAAATGGGTAATAGATTTTTAATTGGCAACCTTTCTTGCAAACCATATACTAATTCAAAAGGAGACTTACCAGTTGCCTTCTTGAGTGTTATCCTATCTACCCAAAGAGCTAATTTCAATTTTGTGTGCCATGTTCTCTTATTTTTTTCTAGAGTCCTCTTTAGTATCTTCAATATGCTTTTATTGCTATATTATGCTTGTCCATTAGCCTGTGGGTGATATGGGGATGATTATGATATGCTAATCCCATACCTTTCATACAAACTTATCATTTCTTCTGATCTGAAACTCATAGCATTGTCCATTACTAATTTACTAGGCACACCAAACCTGGTTAAAATATTCTCCAAGAGAAAATCAGTGACCACCTTTCTTGTTGCTTTCCTTGTAGGGATAGCTTCAATCCATTTAGTAAAGTAATCTGTGGCAACTAATATCCAACTATGCCCTGCACTAGATTTTTTCTAAAATTCACCAATAAAGTCAATCCCCCACATAGAAAAAGGAGCTTCAGTACTCACTGGATTCAGCAACAGAACACCTGCAAATTTTAGTTTATTTGAAAACCTTTGACATGGTTCACATTTCTTGACATGTATATAAGTATCTTTGAACAAAGTAGGCCAATAATACCCTTCCCTCAAAATATTATGGGCAATGGTTTTAGCAGAAAAGTGACCTCCACATTCTCCTTCATGCATCTCAATTAGAACTTTCTCAACTTGGTATTTGTCAAGGCACAACAATAGTACACCATTCTTATCTTTCCAAAACAAATCACCTTGGATCAGAGTATACCTTTGAGCTTACAATTTCAAAATCCTTTTCTGATTTTCAGACAATTGATCAGGACACTTAGCATTTTTGAGGAAGAAAACAATATCTGTATAATATGGTTGCCTTTCTATACTAGTAATGACTTGGTCATGTATAACAGTCTAATTTAGCTATACTAAATCTAGGTTCTCTTCTGTCATAAGCTTTTCCAATCCTTGTCCTCTTATTAATTTAGTGATATTGATTTCAAGATTGAATTCTTTAATTCTTGTAATCCACTTGCACCTCTTACCAGTTACCTCTGACTGTGTAACGATATCCTTTACTGCTGAATGAGGAACATAGGCCTAGACCTTAGCACAAACCAAGTAGGGCCTAAAAGACTTCAAAGCTTTTACCAATGCATAAGCCTGCTTTTCCATTATTTCATAGTTAAGCTCTGCAACCTACAAGGATCTACTATAAAAAGCTATGGGATGTTCAAATCCTTGTTCATCCTTCTGAAGTAATATAGCAGCAATCGTATGGAATGATGCAAATGAAAATAAAGAAAAAGGCTTAGTATAATCAGGAGATTTCAAGACTGGAGCCTCCTACACTGCCTTTTTTATTCTTTCAAATACTTGTTGGGCCTCTTCATTCCAAACAAACTTAGCATCTTTCTTTAGCAATTTTACAATGGGTTTAACAATTTATACAAAATTGGCTACAAATCTTCTGAAAAAATTTATCTTTCCTAAAAAAGATTGCACACCTTTTAAATTCTTTGGAGCAGTCACTCTTTGAGTTTCTTCCACTCTCTCAGGGTCTATCCTTACCCCTTCCCTAGACACTATATGTCCAAGCAACTTCCCCTCTTTGACTGCAAAATGACATTTCTTGGGATTTAGTGAGACACCATATTCCATTGCTCTATTAAAATATTTTCCCAAGTGATCAAAATGATCTATAGCCCTTTTGGAATATGTAGTCAAGTCATCTTGATAAACAACCATGAATAAATCTATGAATTCTTTGAAAGCAACATCCATAGCTCTCTGAAAAGTTTCCCCTATGTTTATTAATCCAAAAGGCATTCTGATATACACATATGTTCCCCGTGGAGTAGTAAATGCAGTTTTATACTACTCTGTCTCTTTAACTAAAACTTGGTTGTAACTTGAAAAACCATCCATCATTGACAACAACTCACAACCAGTAACCTTATGCAACATTGCTTCCATATTGGGTAGCGAATAGTTATCTTTTAATGAAGCAATGTTAAGGTTTATGAAATCAACACATAATCTGATGTCACCATTTTTCTTTCTAATTGGCACTAGATTTGATACCCAAGTTGAATGTCTAATTGGCTGGATTATCGCAGCATCTTTGAGTTTCATCAACTCTTGCTACATCTTGGGAGCCAATAAGGGGTTAATAGGTCTTTGTTTCTGCCTAAATGGCTTCACATCTGATTTCAAGGGAATTTCATGCTGAAAAAGGTCTTCTCTATATGCTTTCAAGTCCTCATATGACCAAGCAAAGACATGTTTGTATTTTCTCAGTAATTTGATTAGATTTATTCTTACATGAGAGTCCAAACCTTTTCCAATGTAAACTATTTGAGTATTATTTTCAGATCCTATGTTTATTTCTTCTAAATCCTCAATATTGGCATTGCTTAACTTTGATGCATCATTCTGCTGGCTAATAAACAATGCCTCAAGTTCAACCAATCCCCTAGGAATTTGATTAGAACTTAGCTAGATAACTTCATTTCCAAAGATGTAATCTCTTCCATCATCATGTTCCAGTAAGGAATTACAATCTATACTTTGGTTCTCATACTCGTCTAAACACTGCATGAATCTCAAAATATCTTGATCATCTTGGAACACCTGCCAGTTGTATATGTTGTCCGGAACAACTGGTCTCATTTTGACTTCTAGTATTGATACTCCATGTAAGGTCAAATCATCATTTTTCAAAGCAACATTTTCTAGAAAATCAGCTATAATATTTTTTGACCTTTCTAACCAATTTATATTAAAAGCATCAAAGATTTCAAGTTGATCCCAAATAGCATGTTTGTACATTTTTAATCTATCATTCTTTACAACATATTTGGATCTGACTTGTGCTACCACCAACTTAGAATCACCATGAACCTTTAAACCTTTTATACCATGTTTGATAGCAATTTCAAGTCCTAAGAATAAAGCCTCATATTCTACAGTGTTGTTTGTACATTGGAAGGCTAACAAAAATGAATACTTAAAAGTTGTACCTGATGGGGATATCAACAATACTCTTGCCCCTGATCCTTCTTTAGAGAAAGCACCATCAAAGTACATTTTCCATAATCCATCTTCCTGCAAGATTAATTCTTTGTTCAAAGGGTCAGCTTCTTGATCCTAACAATAAAGTTCATCCTTTTGCATTCTGAAGTCCTCCATGTCTATGTTAATACAATAGTTAACATTGGTGTCCTCAAATTTTTCTATCATGTGGGAAGTTCTGCTCTCCCTCAAGACCTTAACATTTTCTCCAGCAATGTTGAAAGTAGCATATGATAAATCATTTTTTATACTACCTCCCATTGAAGCACTCCATTTTCTTGATAGCAACATGCCATAATGAGGAGGTATGTCAACCACAAGAACATTCATAGTCATTACTACATCTGGACATACTGCTAATTTATAAGGCATAGCCTCGATGGTACCAATGACAGGGACCTCTCTAGAATCCATAGCTCAGCACCTCCCATAAGGTGTATCAACTTGTAGCCCCATTGCCCTCATTATCTCAACTAGCATAACTGTATTAGAGGCTCCTGAATCAATCATACAATTCTTGAGCATTTTATCATTAATTATCAATGAAATAAAAAATGGGTCTACAACTTTTGGAGAAGAAGTTGCATTCAAGAATATTTGAGGAATTTTAGATGTCAACACCTCTACTTCATTTTCCTTGGTAGTTGGCTTCTTAGAAACATCTACTGGACTTTGAACCTTTATTGTGGGCACATTGTTTAGTAATGACATTACTTTTTCCTTATGTTCTTTGATCCTCATCATTTCCAGAAATGGAACCTTAACTGTCATCTGGGACAAACATTGACCCATATCTATTGGAGTATATCTCATATCTGAATACTTTAGTCTATCAATAATAACATCATTTTCTTCATGGTGTTCCTTTTTAATTGACTCTTTTACCTTTTAATTTTCTATCTTTTGAACAAAAACTATTTTTTCTTGTCCTTTCACATCTTCCTCTTGTACAACATCTGGCTCTAGGGCTTTTGTAATAATCTTGACCTTATGTTTATTTAAATTTTCACTAGGTCCTTGTTTTTTCTGAACATACTTATTATTTGTCTTATTTTCCTTTATAAAGACACCTAAAGGCTGGCTACCAGCATCACCTACCACCCTGTCCCTCAAGTGGTAATTTCTTCTAGCTTTATTCACTAACTCTGCAGTGATCCTAGCCTTCTCTTCATCTGAATCTTTCCTTAGGAGTGGAACATCCTAACCATTTTGGGCATAACATCTTATATTGTCATCAGTTTCATCAGCTTCACTATCAGATAAGATCTGTTGATGATGATTCTCAACCCTCCTATGTGAAACATAGGAATCATGATTTTCCTCTTCACTGTTTGAATCAATATCATGGCATGAATAATTATTTGTCATACTATGATCACACTATTCACCCTCATCATTTTCCTATTTCTCACTTGCCCTTAAATCCAAGGAAACAACACAAAAATTGGGGTTATGAGGGGCCTCACAGGCTTCACACCAAGTATCATCATTACAGAAATGAACAAAATTTCTATGAAGAGGGTCTGGAGTCTTGTTGTCTGTTCTCTCTTTTTTAGGTGTAGTAACAGGCTTGCCATCTTTGAACTGAGTTCCATACGGATGATTTTGCATTCTGTTCTAAGGATTGTAAGTAGTATTATAAGAAGGTCTATTATTCTAAGGAGCTCTATATTCTTTATATTATGGCTCTTTCAGATTTCTCTTACTAAACCTTGAGTCATCCCTCCTATTTAACTTACCAGATACTCTTCTGTTCATTTCAATAATAACTGCTATTTTATAAGCATCAGTAAGAGTTCTAGGGTTTTTATCTCTCAGAGCATATCCCATCTTGGAATCAAAAGAATTTAAATAAGTTTCTAGACATACCTCTTCATCTAGTTTTATCTTCTGAAATAGTTTATGCATAGCTCTTTGAAACCTTGTGTTAAATTTGGTAACCTCTTCATTGTAATTTTTCTTGATATTATTGAACTCATTCAACAGAAAGCCTTTATTTGTTTTGTCTCCATACTAATCTTTAAATAATTCAATCAAATTATGCATGGAAACAACATATCCATTAGCAAGGCACCTAAACCATTCTATTGCATCCTCTACTGGGGACTGAACAAATAATTTCATCAATACATCCTCATGGGTGATATTCAATTCATCAACAAAATCAATGAATTTCCTTAAATGTGTTTCACAAGAAATAACATTATTACCTGCAAACTTTGGGAGCTTTTCTCCTATATCACCCATATCTTTAGGAAAAGCATTTGGGTATCCAGGGATACCAACAAAATCAAATTGTATGTACCTTTCAATATGCAATGGTTTCCTTTGGAAGACATCATCCTCCTTAGAAGTAGTAGCTTTTGTTTTAGAAACTGTAATATTCTCTGGCCTAGTATGAGAATATTTTGAAGACTGTAAAAAATCTATCTTTTTCTTCATTTCAATTGTTGCAGCTTCCATTTGTGCTTTTTTTAACATTTTTTCCATGGTTTCTTTTTCAATTCTCAATTTTTCTAAGTCAATTTCTAACTTGGACATTTTCTCTACCAAAGGCTTTTGAAATTTAGGTTCTTGATCTCTATGTTCACTCATCTTTTGTTTACCTTTATTCTTTTGCAAAGTAGAAACCTTGTGAGTGAATGGTATTTCTTGGTCCTTCTGAGACCTCTCTGTATCTTTCATAGTTTGGTGTTTCAAAGATCTCTTCCTATTGTTATCAAGATCCTTGTGATCATTCTTTTTCTTTCTCATTTCTCTCTCCTTTTTCATTTGTTGAACTAGGGTGAGCTGTTTCAAAATGAACTTCTCTTCATTTGCTAGCATATTAGAAGGAGAATCTTCTAAATCTGAACTAGGTGTAGTGATTTCCTTTCTCTCATTTGAAGTAGAAGTGACTGTGGGTGTTTCTAATACTCTTTCAGTAGCCTCTTCATATTCTAAAGTATTTCCATCATGAGAATGCTGATTGATATTTTGGATGATGGGAGTCCCTCATGTAATACCTTTTCAAGATCAGTTCTCACCCTTGACCTAGTATTCAAGCTGAAAGACATTTGATAATCTTGCACTAATCTCAGAGATTTTCCTTTAGAGTCGCCACCCAATAACTTTGGATAAATACTTATCAAAGGGTATCTTGACATCCACCACTGGTATAACTCAACAAGTTTTAAAAGTTTGAAACACCAGAGCTTTTTGAATACTTCAAGAAATCCCCAGCGGAGTCACCAATTTTGTTAGGGATTTTTCGTGTATGAATCATGGTGCTTGAAATGACTACTTGAACACTATGTCTTCTAATACTGATTCATATAAAAGAAAAGCCTAATTTCTAAGGATTAGATAAGATCCTTCTTCATTTTTGAGCTCCACATATACTCAGGCAGGTTTTATCTCTTTATGATTACTGATTACACTATATATATTAATGTGGACATCGATTTGCTATTAGGAGTTATTGAGCCAACTTATGAAACATTCTGCATATGAACAAGCATAACCAAATGCAAAACTTAACCATACAAACCATGGTTTCAAATATAGCATAAACCAATGATACAAGAAATTTCATCCTTCTTCCTTTTAATTTTAGGACGGACAACCTAATTGATTCACTCTCCAAGGAATCACTAAAATAGACACTATCCTGCTGACATGAGTCCTTACTGAGTTTAGTTTGTTTGTTCTTAGTAACATAAGTATTTTGATTAGAATAATTTTGAATAATTTTGAAAACTTGTATGATGATAGATTATCAGACCAAAACCTAGATCAGTGCCTATCCTTTGGGTTACAGTGTCAAGAAGCTTAAAGTTTCACAGAAACAAAATATTGTAAGCTGCCTTACAACCTACATGAAATTTAGATAAGTTGCCTTAAAAATTATCTAGTTACCTCTAAAATAGTGTTATCAAATCCTTGAATACTGTTATGCTTCCTAAAACTACTCACAAAACTTAGTTCTTTATATGAAAGAAACTTGTAAGTAATCAAATAGTTACCTTGTAACCAAAATGCTTAAGAATGCCTTGCAAACTTAAACATAAAAAGGCATACACAGGAAATAAAGAGACAACAATAGAAAAGATTAAAATTGCACTGTATTTTATTGATATGATCCTACTTTCATACATGAAAGAGCTTTGAAGCTTGAAAACATAGACACAAATTCAGAAAGTTTGATTTTTCAATATATTTCATCCTCTTCGCAATTGCAACTTTTTGACTATATATAGGTTCTTGACCATCTTGGAATCCTTTTCTTTAGGATGCAACAAGCTTCAGATGGTCTTAGAAACCTAACCCTAAAACTACATAAAAGACAAAAGAGGAGAAAGAAGAAGTGGTGGAAAGACAAAGTCAAGCGATAAAATCTGATATTTCTTCTCTTTATCTGGCGCCTTCAGTTTGAGAATATCCATGGTAGCTGGTACCATTTATGTTGAGCTCAGATGACCATGCTTATATGCTCACCTACTTTTCTTTAGCAATAACTATCTTCATTATCCTCAAAAAGTGAAGTGCCAAGTATTCACCTTTATTCATCGTCCAAAATTTATTCCTCCACCACATGCTTCTTTTTCTTGGGCCTAGTGATCAATTCCCATGTTGTCACTTCATCATCTATTGGCCACTTGAAGTCTTGAGTGGCCTTCACTTATGCCTTTTGCCTCTCCCATCTCACATCAATGATGTTCTTAACATCAAATAGAAACTTATTGAAGTCAGTTTCTGCCTTGAATGCCTCATCTAATATCTTATTAAACCCCTCAATGTCTAAATCTAATCCAAAAATAAATGCCTCATCAGTAGGCATTTTTCTATCAAACTCATTCCTCTAGGCATCTAAAGCCTTTACCTCATCATCTTCTCCTCTTAGGGAAGGAATAAACCTATTGAAATCTGCAGTAAAAAGGCTCAATTTAACCTCTATTTGATTCAATTTTCCTTTCTAAAATGAGAGAGCAACATTGACCTTTTTGATCTCATCTTCTACCTTTGTTACTATCTCTAGAAAATCTGATCTTAGGGTTTGCAAAGATGCAAGCTTCTCAAACAATTGCACCCTGGTAGACCACTTGGTGAAATAGGGGTTCAAAATAGCAAGATACCCCATTACCTCTATATGCAAAACTGGCAATTTATTATAGGCATTAAGTACAATATCAGTATTATCCTTCAAGACCTCAATCCTATGTTGTAGAATGCCCCTTAATGCATTTAAGGCAATTTCATTGCTCTTTTGTCCTATGTCCTCTTTCTCAACCACTTCTTCTGATTTTGCCTTATCTTCAATTTGCAAAGGCTGTGGTTGTACAGGCACATACATCACCTCAGAATTTTCTTCTAACTCTTTTAATAACTTTGTAAACACCTAATCTTGCTGATGTATCTTGATCTGGCACATTTCTCTATCTTTAGCCAATGCACTGGTCTCCTCTATTAACATGCTACACTTGTCAGACAACTATTTTATCTTCTCCTCATTCAAATGTGCCCAATGTGTCATGATCTGGGATATTTCCAAATCCCCTATATTCTGCACAGACCAGACCATCTAATTGAGCACCATGTTTTCCTGAATATTTACTAGCTAAGGCTTCTTTTCCTTAGGGCAAAGGTTCCACATTGCAAAGGCTTGATATTGTGGGCTATACCCAAATCCTTTAATCATATCCCCTATTTGCATTTCACTTGACATCTTTAAATCTTGGTGCTTTCTTATTTGATCAATTATGAATGCAGAAGCCAAATCCCAACCCTCAGCAAGTAATATGCCACTATCCAATACCATATTTCTAACTTAATCAGGTGAGATGTCCTCATTGTCTGGGTCATATGATTGTAGGGCCACTAGGGCCTCATTTGTTACTGCCTCCTTCCCATCAACAATTAATTCAACTCTAATTTGCTCCTTCTTATACCACCTCAGGAAATATTTAAACACCTCAGTCTTAATGAAATTATCATCATTTAGAAACTATTGTTGATGTATCATTCTTTCTGTTAGAGTAGTCTTAATATAGCTAATAATTAAATCATTTTAATTATTAGTCTCTTTACTCTATGCTTAAGTTATACTTAGGCAGCTTATAATTCTTTAGGGTTTCCCTTTTAGGGTTTCGTGATTTCTTTTATAAGGATTCACTTCTTTGCATTTCATGAGGGAGAAGGAGATTGTATTGCATTCATTATTATTAATAATATAGAAGCTCTTTTCTGTCAACATGAATATCTCATCTCTAGCTTTTTGGCCACCATAGCTTCTTCTCTTTTCTATCTGTATCTTGCTTCTCTATGATAGTCTTGCATGCAGGTGTTCTTGGGAGAATAGGACATTTACTATTTCTAACATGGTATCAAAGCTCTCCTGCTACTTGTTGTTCTTGTTTTTGTTGAAGCAATCGAGGGTTTGAAGATCTCTAGTCTTTTCTGGCATTTATCTCTGGTTCTGGGGGGTCTTTTGTTTTTTGGGGCACTTTGGACCAAAACCAACCTCATGATTGTGTCCAGAAGGCCCAAAAACCCCAAAATCCATATAAGCCACATCCGATTTGGACACCGGAGCCTCGGGGAGAAAATTTTTGGCCTTCTAGGGCTGTACGGGCACGATTTTCGATGCAAAAAAAAAAATATTGTTTTTTAGCGTTTTAAAATGCGCGTAGTGAAATTTGTGGCGGGCCGCCACCGCATCGCCTGCAGCCCCCCACCACCGACCCACGCCGCTCCATGGCCACCGCGGGCCCTTTGTTCTCTACGGCCCCCGCCGCCCCGCGGCCCCCACTGCCCCGCAGCGCCACTCTACAGCCACCGCCAAGCTCTGCGGCCCCCGCCGCCCAGACCACGCCGCTCTGCCCGGCACCCACAGCCCCGCCCCGCCAGCTCACGCCACTCCGCCAGCGGTGGCTCTGCTTTTCGGCCCCAACGGGCTTATTTAGCATAGAGGCCAGTCCTATGAAGGACCAGGGGCTTTGGCCTAGCCCCCTGAGTGCACCATGCGCCCGGGGGCTCACTTTTTTTAGCCCCAGGGGCTTAAAACCTGATTTTTGAGGCCTTTCTGACCCCCAAGGACTGTTTTCGCTCTATCTTGAGCATCCGGGGGTCTTTTTTTGACTTCCATATACCGTCGAAAAGCTCTTTCCGAGAAATTTTTGATGATGGTAGTTAGGGTTTTGGGTTCTGCCATTTCAATAGCATTTTTTGTTGTTAAAGTCCGATATGTGTTTTTACCTTCCGGGAGTCATATCTAGCTCATCCGGACTCCATTTTTGGCAAACCATATATCATCAGAAAGCTGGTTCAGTGAACTATTCAGTTGCAGGGGTCTTTTTTTCAGATTCTACTCTAGGTTTTCTCTCCTCTGAGTTTGGCAGTTTATGCAGTCTGGTAGATTTCTTGGGTCTACAGGTCCTGGGATCTCTTCTTCTAATATTCTAGCTCACTCTTCTTTCTAACTTCTAAGCTTGTATGCTTCTATTGTTGCATCTTTGTTCTATAAACGCACTGTAATAAAGTGCCTACTTCTATATATCTGGGATCTTGCACACCTTGTACGATTTTTGTACTCGCACTCTGTTATAAAATGCCATGGGGGGTTATGATGATTATGTCATTTTAGGCGCATCCACCTTTGTCAAGTGAGCGTACCTTCCATGAAATTAGCCCATGCTATGTGTCGGTGACACTGCCTTTTATCCTGTGTTTGTACTTTAGTTGCACTGTTGGTGTTCCTGGTTCTTCATTTTGCAGATGTTTCTGGCATTGCATTTCAGTGTTCCTGTCACCTCTCCCTGTTCAACATTATGGGGGGGTTCACCTATTGGTTCTATTTCTTCCTGGTTCGATTGATCAGCTCTTCATACATTGTCTTCTCTACCTGGTCATACACTTCAGTGGGGGTTCCAGCAGTCTCTTCTGACAGAGTTTTCAGTTCCATACTTCAGAGATGCTTCTTTCTCATTCTTGTTCCTCTCTTTGGGAATTTCCCTAGATTGAAGGATTAGTTTTCTTCATCTAGTTTATTTTCTTGTATTGGGCACCTGATCAGGCCTTGTTGCCGAGACCCATCTTTCCTACTTTCTACAATAGTTTTAGCTGTTTTGCTTCTCCCTAAGTTACACTTAAGGGGGGTGTTAGAGTAGTCTTAGTATAGCTAATAATTAAATCATTTTAATTATTAGTCTATTTACTCTATGCCTAAGTTATACTTAGGCAGCTTATAATTCTTTAGGTTTTCCTGATTCCTTTTATAAGGATTCACTTCTTTGCATTTCATGAAGGAGAAGGAGATTGTATTGCATTCATTATTTTTGATAATATAGAAGCTCTTTTATGTCAACATGAATATCTCGTCTCTGGCTTTTTGGCCACCATAGCTTCTTCTCTTTTCTGTCTGTATCTTGCTTCTCTATGACAGTCTTGCATGCAGGTGTTCTTGGGAGAATAGGACATTTCCTATTTCTAACACTTTCATCAACACAGGCCTTAAGGGGTAATTCAACCTTCTCTTCCATATCAGGTTTCTTTTTCTTCCCCTCCCTAATCAATGTTCTCAGGTTATGATCATATAACCTATTTCCAGGAACTAGGGCACTTGCTTTATCTTTTTTCTTTTCTTTCCTTTCAAGTGAAGGTTGGCCTATTTCAATCTTTTGCCTTTTAGCTAAAGGCTCCTCTACATCATCTGGTTGTGTGGCCTCTGTCAAGTCAACAACATGGCCCTCTGCTTCCTGCAGCTGTGGTATCTTAGCAACATCTTGCTAAGGTTGAACATATCTAGTAGGACGGGCATAGTCACTGTCACTACTGCTATCATATTCAGACTCTGAATGGTCTGGCTCTTGCGCACCTTTTTTATCAAGGACAGTTTCCAATTGTTCAGTAAGCACATAATAATTATCAATCATAGCCTTAATCTTGTCAAAATATGGGAGATCAGGGTAAAAACCCCCAAAGGATAACCCATTTATTTTAATTTGCCTTTCAAGGTTCAGCAGCTCCTGAAACCTTGTTCTTCTTGTCTTTGTATCATCTTCATCAAGAATGTTCCTTGTTGCATCTTCCTTAATGCATTCACAATGGACATTGGTATTGGGAATTGTAGGAGTATATAATTTTCTAACTCTTGCCATGAAGCCTTCAAGTTTAATATATCTATATGAGGCTGTCCCCATTCTGCAACTTTCTATCCACTGGGTGACTAAATCAATTGCACCTTTCCCAATAGTAAAATCTGAAATTCTAAACTGTCTAGGGGTTGTGGTCCCCTTCTTATGTGATGCAAAGTGCTCATTAGCTGTTAACAACAATTGCCAAACAAATTCCATGGCAGCAACTCTTGCAGGCACATGGTAAGACAAGATATGAGGTGGATGTATACATCCATATACCCTAATTATGGTATAGTTCTCTTCTAAGAAGAAATCTCCCCAATTGTCCAAGTATTCATTTAGCCTTAGCAGTTGCATAATCTTAATGGGGATCCTTGTCCTGTTGATGCCCAATCTCTGTACTATTGGATACACAATCCAATTCTAAAATGCACAGTAATAAGAATCCCAAGATGTATAATTCCAAATTTTTATCCAGAACTGGATAGGATTAGGTCCATCTTGATAAAACCTCTGAGGAGTCAAATTATTTACATCCATGATCACAAAATTATAATGCAACAGGAGATGCATGAGGATGGAGTAGTGCAAGAACTTGGGCTCTTTCTCCTTAGGATCTGCCATTTTATTTTTAGTTGCTATGAATCCCTCATGCATTTTTTCAATGATATATTGTATATAATCATAGCTAGTGCTAGAATGCACCTCCTGCAAATCTAGCACCATCATTAATATCCCGACATTGATCTTATCTGCTTCCCCATCTATTCCTAGCACTCTACATAGGGCATAGGCAATGTACTTAATGTAGAAGTGCAAGTCGTTGAAGTAGTAAGGGCTTGTCCTAGACATAGGACCAAGATGTTTTCTCACCTCCTTAAACATGTGTTTCTGCAATGTTTCCCTAGCAATACCAGGCTTCAAATTATACCTCGCCTCTTGCTTAGTCTTGTCAATCCTGGTAGACATAGTACTATACAAACCAAAAGCTTGCATTAATGAATTCCTCTTTAGGATGAGTAGGGTGGTGCAATCATTCCTCTTAATTTTTTTAGGCAATACATCATAATGACTGGCAAGGCCTAAGAACAAATCTGTTGGAGATTTTATTCTGAACAGTTTATTGATTGTATGTTTTTCATTGATGACAACATATAATACACAACAGTACTTCTGTAAGCACTTATCAATATGATGACATGAAGACTAGCGTGGATAGATACATGTTTTTGACATGTTCATGATGCTATGTTCATACACGCAGACTCAGATATGAAGTTTCAGTAAAGATATGTAATTCTGTTATTGACAGTTACAGTTTTGGAGGATTAACGATTTATGGCCAATGTATGTAACATGTTGATCGAGTTGTATCTATCTTTAGGATATGTGTGTTTATATTCATAATGAGTTATGAGTTATTTATATTAATCCAAACATGCCAAACATATTTCAATAAGATTACAAAGTTATGATTAAATTGGTGAAGCCAACTTAATGAAGTGACGCGTCTGTTCAGCATTGACTTGCGCGGTTGTAATTATGCTTGCGCACTTAGTAGAGCTGACAAGGTTGTTAAGAAGAGTTATCTAACAGGTCCCATGATCTTATATTTGGTGTATGTATTTATACAAGGTCATTTGTGATAAGAAGAGTTGCGAAAGCCGGAGATTGATAAGCAGAGCAGAGTGTTGATGCAGCAGAGCTATATTTATCATATGTTGATAATATAGATGTTTATGTTGAAGAATTTAGAATACAGAGAAGATTTTTATATTTCTTTACAATAGGTTAAAGCATCGGTGCACAAAAGGAACTAATCAGACAAGTAGTGTCAAAGCAACAGTTCATTTCATTGGTATAGTGTGTATCAATTATCCAGAAGGTTGTAGCCTTCATCTCTCGGATAGTGAGTCCTTTGGATAGTGAGTCCTCCAACCTTAACAGGGTTATTATAAAAGACTCCTAATAGGGTCCAACCCTTAAATAGGTCAACTATACTACTGCATTGTATTTTACAACTCTGAATAGGGTTGAAGAATCTTTTAATAGGGATTACTATAAACAGTATAGTTCTTTGTGGGTACTGATTCCCACCGGGGTTTTCACCATTTGGTTTCCCCATAACCAAAATTGATGTGTTGAGTAATGTGTTATCTGAATGTGCTTTTAATTTATATTAGTCTAGATTAATAAGTATAAAAGATTTAAAGTTGCTGATAACTGATTCACCCCCCCCTCTCAGTTATCCCTGAAGTATTCTAACAATTGGTATCAGAGCCAAGTGCCTTGGAGAGAAAGCCTAACAACTTAAGGTAGATCAGATGGCATACTTCAAAAAAGATAGCCCTAAGTTTGATAGATAGAATTATTTGGATTGGAAGAAGAAAATGATAACACATCTTCAGTGCATTGGATTTGAGATCTTTGAGATTGCTACACAAGAGGTTGAAATCCCATCTCTGAAAGACCTTGAAAAGGGTGATGCTACCAGAAGATAGAAGGAAACATTTACCAATAATGCAATTGCCAAAGAAGCCCTAATCAGTGCCTTATCTGACAGTGAATTTTCTAAAATCAAGAAGATTGAAAAATAATATATCATATGGAAATATTTAGAAGACATGTTTGAAGGAGATGTTCAAGAAAAGAATGCACACATGAAGACATGGAAGAAGAAATACAACAGTCTTGAGATGTTACCTGAAGAGAACATTAGAGCTTATAATCAGAGGATAAATGAAGTAGTATCTAGAATCACAAACAATGGAGGAGAAATTTCAGAAGAAGATATAATGGACAAGTTGTTATCTACTTTGACATCAGACTATGGTAACAAGATCAGCATTCTAGAGGAAACTATGCAATTCTCACAAGACTTCAAGAGAGAGACTTTGATCAACAAAATCTCTGCATTGGAGATATCAAGATTGAAGACTGAAACTAAGAATGAAATAACCTTCAAAGCTTCAATCCATGGTAATAAATCCTCACACATCTCTATTCTTAATGAGAATGAAGAAAATGATGAAGAGCTAGAAGAGATAATTGCCATGATTGCTAAGAGAGAAAAGAAAGGAAAAGGAAAATATGAAGGACAACTTCCATTCAAGTGTTTTTCACGTAATAAGATTGGTCACTTTGCATCTAAGTGTCCCACAAGAGTCAAGAAGTTCAGATCTGATTACAAACCTAAATATAGAAAGGAATGTTACCATGATGAAGAAGGTGTAACTGATGAAGATTCAGGAGAAGATAAAATTGGATTCATAGCCCTTGAAGACATGGAAAAGTTGCTCAAAGATATGGACATTACAGATAAAAAAGAAGATCATGAATTAGCCCTAATTTCCAAAGCAGATGTTAGAACTGATTGGATCATTGACAGTGGATGCTCACACCACATGATAGGTGACAAAGACAAATTTGTTCAGTTAGACAAATACAAAGGTGGTATGGTTAGATTTGGAGATAAAACTCCTAAACCTATCATAGGCAGAGGATCCATCACCTTGGATGGAAAGAACAAAACAAATGATGTTTTGTATGTAGATGGATTACACCATAACTTGTTGAGTGTTGGATAGCTACTTGAAAAAGGCTATCATTTAGAGTTCAAAGACAACAAGTGCATCATTAGCAGCAAGGATGGAGACATGATTGCATCTGGCTCTAAAATAAAAGGTAATGTTTTTCATCTTAATTCATATGTAAGTTGTTTTGTTGCAAAAGTAGATGAGAGTTGGTTATGGCACAAGAGACTTTGTCATATCAACTTTGATAACATAGTAAAGATCAGTAATGTCAAGGCAGTTGGAGACCTACCAAGCATTGCAAGAATAGTTGACACAATTTTCAGGGAATGTGTTATGGGTAAACATATAATGAGTTCCTTCAGAAGCAAGCAAACCTCAGCTGAAAAACAAGTTGGACTTAGTATATACATATTTATGCAGTCCTACTCAAACAAGATCATACTATGGTGAAAGGTACTTTATTTTGTTTGTTGATGATTTTTCTAGGATGATGTGGGTTGCTTTCCTAAAAGAGAAGTCAGAAGCCTTTGAGAAGTTCAAAATATT
>MU224140.1:5780805-5805445 GCA_018584345.1 Thuja plicata
GTTAAAGACTTTGGTATTTAGGTTGACTATCCTATTTTTATTCATTGTGATAACACCAGTACTATTAACATGTCTAAGAACCCTATGATGCACGCAAAGACAAAACACATAGAGATCAAGTACCATTATCTGAGAGAAAAATTTGCAGAAAAGGAAGTAACATTGGACTATGTAAACACAAAAGATCAGCTAGCAGAAATTTTTACCAAGCCTTTAGCAAAAGATACTTTTGAATATCTAAGAGAGAAGTTGGGAGTAATTCCCTCTCCTAACTCTAGTTAGAGAAAGCAGCAAGTACATCAGTCCTGTGTGACTGATGAATGGTTGACTACTCTACTTTTGGAGTAGTACCTGAGCTTAAAATTTTATGGCACCCTTTGCCATTGATGTCAGTGGGGGAGTATATACCAGTAAAAACAAGACAAACAAAGAACACATACAAGGGGCTTATACTATGGTGAATTATTCAGAGAATACACAGTACATGAAGCCACAACAGTGTAGATGAATCTTTGATGAGGATATTGAGAAGATTGTATTAGAAAGAAGACACCATGAACAAAAGTTGTTTTTATATCATATGTTGCCATCAATGCCAAAGGGGGAGATTGTTGGAGATTTGATTCTGAATAGTTGATTGATTGTATGTTTGTCATTGATGACAACATATAATACACAGCAGTACTTCTATAAGCACTTATCAATATGATTAAATGAAGACCAATGTGGATAGATATATGTTTTTGACATGTTCATTATGCTATGTTCATACACGCAGACTCAGATATGAAGTTTCAATAAAGATATGTAATTCTGTTATTGACGGTTACAGTTCTGGAGGATTAACAGTATAAGGCCGACATATGTAACATGTTGATCAAGTTGCACCTATCTTTAGGATATGCATGTGTATATTCATAATGAGTTATGAGTTGTTTATATTAATCCAAATGTGCTAAACATATTTCAATAAGATTACAAAGTTATGATTAAATTGGGGAAGTCAACTTAGTGAAGCGACGCATCTATTCAGCATTGACTTGCAAGGTTGTAATTATGCTTGTGCACTTAGTAGAGCTAACAAGGATGATAAGAAGAGTTATCTAACATGTCCCATGATCTTATATTTGGTGTATGTATTTATACAAGGTCATTTGTGATAAGAAGAGTTGCAAAAGCCAGAGATTGATAAGCAAAGTAGAGTGTTAATGCAGCAGAGCTATATTTATCATATGTTGATAATATAGATGTTTATGTTGAAGCATTCAGAATACATAGAAGATTGTTATATTTCTTTACAAGAGGTTAAAGCATCGATGCACAAAAGGAACTGATCAAACAAGCAGTGTCAAAGCAATAGTTCATTTCATTGGTACAGTGTGTATCAATTATCCAGAAGGTTGTAGCCTTCACCTCTTGGATAGTGAGTCCTCCAACCTTAATAGGGTTATTATAAAAGACTCCTAACAGGGGCCAACCCTTAACCAGGTCAACTATACTACTACATTGTATTGTACAACTCCAAATAGGGTTGAAGAATCTTTTAACAGGGATTACTATATTAAATAGTATAGTTCTTTGTGGGTACTAATTCCCACTGGGGTTTTCACCATTTGGTTTCCCCGTAACCAAAATTGATGTGTTGAGTAATGTTTTATCTGAATGTGCTTTTAATTTATATAAGTCTAGATCAATAAGTATAAAATATTTAAATTTGTTGATAACTGATTCACCCCCCCCCCTCTCAATTATCCCTGAAGTATTCTAACATAAATCTACATCTATGTACACATCAAGAACAATTAATCTAGCTAAACCACAGGTCCAAGATTTTGAAATTGGGATAGGTTTATCAAAATTGTTTAAAAACTAGTTAAAAAGGGAAAAACCTGTTGTCCCCAGAGTATCAGCATCTCTGATGTCGCAGTAGTCATTTTTAAGCAAATTAGCATCTACCCTTCTATTCTGAGTTGAACCTGGTTGTAATCTGAGGAATTCATCAGAATAATTCCATTTCCCCTTGGACTCTTCACTTGCATCTTCACTTCTCCCACTGGTAGAAGCCACACTGACTGCTTTTCTCATGTTTACTGTGTCTGAATCCCTTCTTATTTGCCGATATTGAAACAAATCTATTTCCAAGACTTAGCCTACTCGTCTTTTTACAATTCTTAGAAATTCAAAGCCTTTTGATCAATTGAATACTCTGCAATTTTTCTAGTTTTTTCTCTCTTCTCATAATACCTAGCAATTCTTAGCTCTAAAATTTTGAAAGCAAGGTAAGTTAAAATGAACCCTCGATCAGCTCTTTATGGTAATTGTTAAAAGTACATGGCTCATTATTTTGAAAATCATCAATTCATGTCTTCAATTTAGCATGCTGTGAATTAATTGAAAACCTAGCCGTAGCCCTTGAGTGTGACAAGAAATCAAATTCATATATGTGCAAAACTTTATAAAATTTAAATATGATGACATGTTTCACTATGATTGGCTCTTTTTCATATATCTCAGCTACCCTTTTTGACACAGTAATCAATATCCAAGCTTATCATTGGACGCTGAATAATTCATGTTGTCATGTCAGACACTGCCACTTTTGCTTATGATTTCATATTAAGCGACTACGCGACTATGTATGATCTCCCTGTCACTGACCCAAGTCTTTAACCCCTGATTCTTCTGGAGACTTAGCTGCTATGTAACTTTCTATGTCTTAGTTAACCACAGTCTACTTCTGGCGACCACACGACTTTGTAAATCAAAGTTGCTAGATGAAAAGTCTAACTGATGTTTTACTTGGAGACTCTATGACTAACTGTTACTCTTAACTTTCATGGTTATCTCCATGTCGCTGAATGCTTACCTTTCTTTACGAGACCCCGTGACTACCTTTAGTCGCTTAATCACTAAATTCCAATGTTAAGTGACTTATTCTTCAGAGACAACATGACAAGCACTTTACCCTTCATTTCATCTAGCGACCACACGACATACCCTTATCTCTGAGTTGCGAGTACCTTTTCCTTTGGGACCTTTTACTTAGAGACTTTGCGACCACCATAGGATCTCTGAATCATTGCATCTAATGGCTTTCATTGAATTGCTAAGTAATATAACATACCCTTAAATCTTCTGGAGACTTCGCGACAACACAAGCTTTAGCACTTAGTCTCTTAGTCACTGAATGCTATTTTTCCATTTGGAGACCACGCGACAAGATTTTTAGTCACTTCGCCTTTGGACACGTGTCTCATTTATCACTCATCTATGCACCGTTGAATGGAAATCTGACTCAGCATTTAATTTGGCGATAACCTCACTAATGTTTTATCTCAAACTGCATACGGTTAGTCGTGAAGTCTCAACCTTTTTCACTTAACCACCATTCTTTCTGGAGACTACGCAACATGAAATTTTACTACTTACTTAACTACGGGCCAATCTAGCAACATTGCGACACAAAGAAATCGCCTACTCTAGTGAAGAACAACTAACTGCTAATCCTTTCTTGAAACACCGTGACTTATCTGTGGGCCCTGTCACATATTATTGACCTGTCTTCTCATTTAGCAACAACTTGACATGAAGGGCTCCACCAAGTCTCTAAAAGCAAAAGGAATATTCAAAATATTTCAGAGACATCCTGACACAAGGTAGTCACCAAGTCTCAAAGAAGAAAGGAATATGCCATCAGGATCTCGCGACTATTCGACCAAGCTTTTTTAACACATGACTGAAGTGAACCCCAAAAAGTAACGCAAAAATAGAAGTGAGATACACGTTTAAGGGTTTTTCAATTTGGACTATGAAACATGACCTAGGGTTTTGAGGCTTTGCAATTTTTCATGGGTTCTGTCCTGAAAGCCTGAAGATTTTAATTGGGAAATGACAGATGAACCGAGAGACTTCTATTTCTAAGCAAGAAACAAGCATGAGGACCACAAAAATTTGGTAAAGAGACTTAAACTAGAAATAAAAGAAACCAACCCCACATCTTTAATAAATGTCATTACTAAAGAAAATCTTTTTATGAAAGGCTTACAATGTGATTTTTATGACTTATCTGATGCATGGATCCAAACTTGTAATGGATTTCTGTATCCTGCACTTGGTTCTATTAACTTACTAGTCAAACTTTGTGGTAAGGTTATAGATACTACCTTCATCATTATTCCTACTTCTGATCAATTCCAAATCAAATTTGGTTTACCTTGGATAACTGCTATGCATGATATTGCTTCTCCCATTCATAAATGTCTTAAGTTCATTCATAATGGAGAAGTAAAAATGAATAATAATAGTTTGTTTCAACCTTCTAGGCCTAGAGATTGTGTTACTCTCAATTTTCTTTGGCCTTCATTACCTAACTCATGTCCACCTCACCCTGATCATCTCTTTCGCTCCTATTAAGCTTACAAACATCACAAAATTGTTGAGTTAAGTATGCCTCAGATTGATTCCAACCATGGTATTTTGCCTACTCCTGTAATACCTCCTTTCTCTATTGCTGCTAATAAAATGTATCAAAATTCTACTCTTCCATCACAACCTATTGAGAATCCTCCTATACAACCTATGAAGGAACCTATTGTTATTCCTCCTAGTTCTCAACATGTGTCAAATAAAGTTAAATGTAACAAATCTGCTAATGAACGTCGTAAGAAGCGTAGAGCTAATGCTAGAGCCTATGCTTCTATGATTTGAAAATCATTACCTACCTTCGATCAACCTATGCCTAATGCATTGGATGCCAATATTCATGATGTTAAGATGAATGATTATGATGATCCTATTCACATCTTGGATCCTATTTCAATCAACCTTGATGAGGATGACACTCTCGATGATCCTATTGATCTTAGTGATGAATATGAGACCATTGATCTTGATAATGATTTACCTCATATTCTTTTAACTCAATTAACAATTACACCTAGTAATGAGCATTGTGATTCTCAAGAGGATCCTTGTTTGGAGCTGGCTATCATTCCTACTGTATTGGATATAGTCCCTCTTGCGAGTTGCCCACCTACCCTAAATAAGATAAACCAAGATGGGGAAGGTTGACAACATGCTTGATTGGCTTATCCTTCATGGTAGCCCTTTTTGTGTTGTATGTTGTATTGTGCTTCCCCCATAATGTGTTTTTCTAAATGTTTGTTAGATTCTTTTATATGACCCTTGTTACATTGTTAGTGCAAGGTGATAGAGGAATCAAAACTGTTGTTCAATTCTTCTATATGTATCTACATTCTTCTATATGTTGTTTCATGTTATGTTGTACTTGTGCTATTGTATGTAACTATTTTCCTTGTACAATATTCTTGGATCTGTGACATGGTAGCACTAATTCTTTTTGGTCTCCATGTTGTGGTCCGAAAAAATTCCTCTTCATAATTCTTAAGTTTCTTTCCTCCTTTGTGATTGTAGTTCTACTTTCTTTGGGGAATGATGTCAATTCATATGCAATAATATTATATTTCTATGTACATGTTATCTTATGATCATATTGACCCCACATTAGGTAGATTCCTCTTGTGTTCTTATATATGTTTATGTTTTATTTCCCTTGATTTTTCTTCTTGTGGGGGCATCTCGCAGTGGAAATGTAATCCATAGAGTTGTTGATGTTTCCATTAAAACCATTGCTCCTGTTAAAGTGTTAGCAATGACATTAACATGGAGGCATACACTCTAATCACTTTTTGCACACACACATGTTCAAAATAGTTTTCAAGATTTAAAAATTTTCCCTTTATGCATTAAAAGAAACTAATCCTTAAAGCATGGTCATTTTTACTTTTTAGGATCTCTTGATCCCTCCAGTTTAAATTTACACGGATCTCTTGATCCTGCCACTTTTCAATTTACAATAATTGATCCCTTTAAGAATGGATCTCCCTGATGGGTTGACTAGTGAGTAGCCACATTCACTAGGAAATTCAATTCCATCTTTCTAGTTACGCTTTTGTGTGGTTCACAATGAGATATAAGTTCTCATTGGGTGAGATAATCACACCCTTTCTCTCTCCTTAACTAAGTGATGTCTCTCTTATCATGATCTTACGGTGGATAAAGAATTAAGTCCCTTGGGGGCTTGAGGGTGTCTTTATCCCTTTTCAGTTCTGATAAAGATTGTCTTTTCTATATATTCTCCTTTACCAAGAGTTTGTGTTGAGCTCATACTCTTGCTAAACTAGGGACTAAATGTATAGTCAAAAAATGGAAGCACTTGCATTGTAGAAATTTTTAGCCTTCTGAGTAAGTGGTTTGGGGTCATGAAAAGTGCCTTGAATGGGTTCTTGATCTTGACATGGCTTCCCCCCTATTCGTTCCCTCTTTCCACTCTTGTTTAGCCTAATTTCTGCATTCTGAACTACAGATTGGTTATTCTGGGCTTCAGGGTCAGGGTTGACCTTTTAGGTCTATGTCAACCTTAACCTTGACCTAGGTCAGGATTGACCTCAACCCTAACCTAGGTCAAAGTTGACCTCGACCTTGACCCAGGGTTCAGATCTTGGGGTCTTACAGTTTTTGGAGGTCGGCCTTTGCAAAAAGTATTTCCCACTTTCGGGTCACCTGTTTCAGGTTCCAAAGTGTTGATTCCTAAATTATATTTAATATAGGTCCTCTCCTAGGGGTAAAGGCTTTAATGGGAATTTAATCATCCTATGTAGGCCTCCTTAGAAGATTGTGCCCTAATTTCATATAAAAGGGAATTTTTCTCTCTCATTTTCTCTAAGTGATACTAAGTCCTCTATTGAAGCCTATGCATCGTTGAGAAATTGAGAAACATCATCAAGCAAGCAATCAAGAAAGATTTCAAGCAAGCATTAATCCATTTTCATAAAGGAGATCCATTTTAGGCCATTGAAGGATTGAAGCTACATAGTGCCCTTTTGGTGATCTCTCCATCCACCTTCTTCCAAGCCTATTCCAAATTCAAGGACCCATTCAAGACTTGGTGTTGAAGATCTACAAGTAGGAGATTGAAGACATCTTACCTTTCTACATTCCATATTTTGAGGCATACTTGTGGATTCAAGGATTCAAATCTGCCACAAGGACTTTTTCAAGCAAGGTAAATTTATGCATTTACTTTGTCCATTTCTGCAATTTCAATTACATATATTTGAGGTTAATTCCAAAACTGGGGTTTGACCAAGGCAAACCCGTCCCCCACAACAAACAATTCCCTTTTTCTTCCAGGTACAGGTATAGTATAGTTGATTTGAGACCAGATCTAGATACCCTTTTCAGCTTTCTTTCAGACAACATGAATAGATTTTCTATCAGACCTATGCAGGTTAGGGTCAACATTATTGGGTCAGGGTTGACATTTGTGGGTCAAGGTTGACCTTTTTCATAAGACGACATCAGAACGGAAAAATATTTCTGGGTTTTGTTCGTCTCTATGTTTTAAATCAGGATCAACTATCATTTTTTCTAGAAATAGTCTATAGACCTCAGAAAACAACATTCTTTGATCTAGAATATTTCAAGGTTAGTGCATTTCTCCTATTTCTTCAATTACTGGCATATATCATTTCTATACATATAATTAATAGAATTTAAGGTATCTCTCTTGTTATTCTCTTTTCCAAATAGTTGATTCATTTGTGCATTAGCCCTTCTCTTGGGTTGATCAACTTGGATCTCCCATTTGTGCATTTGAGGATAAAAAGGAGCATCTTATCTTCTCCTTAATTAAAATATACAATCAATATAATTCAATTCAATTAAAGTTAAGGAATTAAATATAATCTAGGCAACTCAAAGAATAATTTATACATCAACACATTTCCTATCTCAAACATTACATTTCAAGATAATCAATAATTAATCAAACCATTCTTTCTTAATACATTATACATTTTTAATAAACATATCTCTATTTCAATCCCTTTACATTTTGGTGAGATAGGTATTTCACATCTTAAATGTGTGTGTGTGTGTGTGTGTGTGTGTGTGTGTGTGTGCGTGTGTAATCAATCAAGAACATTATGATTGTAGCCAGAGAAGACATCTATTGATCAGACAAAGAGTTTCATGAAGAAGGACATAAAAGGAAGAATTTAGTTATGAAGAACTAGATTCAAGGCTACCAAGCAGAATAGAGGTATTATCTATCACAGTAGCTGATACCTATATTTTGTGAGCTTAACAGATCTATATTTAAAAATTCAAGATTGCAAGTTATTAGGTGATAAGTATTTTGTCTTCTCTCTAACAATTCTAGAAAATAGAAGAAATCCTTCAAGAAGGTGAAATTAACAGTCTTATTGTAAATGTCTTAACCGAGTGCACACATACATTATGTTGTTAAAATATCTTAACCTAGTATACTTAACAAGTCTAACATGTTACTCCTAGCAGGGTAAGATCATCAGAAGTGATCACAACTTGTAGCCTTAATTGACACCTTCCATTCTGTAGATAGTGAAGTTTTGTGGGTTTCATCCCCACTGCAATTTTTACCTTCTAATAGGGGTTTTCTGTGTTACTAATTCTTGTGTCATGTGTAAATAAGTTTCATGAATGTTTCTATGATTGTTTACATGCACTTATATTTATTTTATGATATTACGTGCATAAGGTAGAAAAACAATATGGTCGATAATGCAAGAAAAATTACTAAGGTTAATTAATAAGATTTTTGAAGGGTATTGACTCACCCCTCCCCTCTCAGTACACACCCTTCCATTATTCCAAAAAATAATATATGTTGTTCTAAACCTATTGGTCCTAATGTTAGACCTAGAGGTCCTACTACTAGATCAAGAAATTCCTATGGTAGAACTAATAACTATAATACTAGATCTAATGTATTCCGTGGAGCTTGTTATTATTTCAATAAGCTTAGACATAGGGATAATAAGTGCAGGGCTAGAATCAAATGCAGTGGTCATGTTAGAAATAATAGTCCAGTAGTACAACTAAGAGAGGGGGGTGAATCACTTGTATGCCAAATATTGTATAAACAACACCATAACACAACCAATTTTTGTCGAGGAAACCCTGTTAAGGGAAAATCCTGGTGGGAATCAGCACCCACAAATAATGCACTGAAAGTATAGTATCCATGTTATGATATTTAACCCAGTTAGGAGCTGATTATTACATATAGTACATATTCCCCATTAAAGGACAGAGCCTACTAGGATTTAAGAGTAACAACGAGCTCACTGCCTAAAGAGGGTTAAATCCACCTTAAGGACTCACTATATGAGATACATATATATAAAGATATAATATCCACTGAACTAACTGATAGAAATTTTTTTTTATTAAATTGTTCCAATGAATGTCATTAATTACAATCTATACTCTACATCTAACAGACTTCTCAAATACAAGCTCGTAGTTTCCACACTTCACTATCCTCTACTCTAATCAATAAAATAACTCTTCTTTATACAGGTTTACAATAAACAATTAGGTTGGCCAATTGTGACTCCCCCAATGCACAAGTAATTAAATAACCCCTTTCTATTATACACATGATATCTATAAAAATTAACCATCAATTACAATTATTCAAATATAATCCATGCTCGCCATTTATAATACACACTACATCTTTGAAGTTGGCCCTAATCAGGTCTTCTCCAAAACACACACCATAGATGATGTCACCAAGAGTCTTGTGACCCAAGAATCATAAATAAAATTCCTCAACATGTCTCCTAACATTCTTCAATCTCACATAACATGGAACAATCTCACACTCAAGTTATCCACAAAATTCCTAGACTAGCTCTATCATAATTCTCTGTCACTATTCTGCAAACAATCTTCACCAAAACTATTGTAACTAAAACAAACAGAAACATAAACTCAAGAGACCTTAGATATAAGATCAAATATTATCCTTTTTCACATCCCCATCTTCTCTCACTTGAAACATCTTTTTAGTGTTTGTACACTTCTGTCAGTCTCGCATGTGCCTGTGAAAACCAGTTTGACTGAAACTTCAACTGAATATATGTTGACATCAATGAGAAAACATGAATGTCAAAAAATCCAAAAGAAGAAAATTCCAAAAATATTCCCCTTTGTAATTGATGGAAACACATGAGAAAATCCATCAATCCAAAAGTACCACTCTCAATACAATCTTCTCAATATCCTCTTCACAACTCTCCCTAAAACAGTAAGTCTTTTTCACTAACTCTCTTCACTGAATCTCTCCCCCTTTGACATCAATGGAAAAGGATTCCATTACTCTATCTCTAACCATATTTCCTATGCAAAGTGTAGCTTTTTCAAATTTTCATGCCTGGAAGAACTAGGTGCCCAAACACCCAAATGTGTTCTATTTTGTTCCTGCAATCACTCCCCTTGAGGAGTGGATCCATACATCAAGTCCAAGAAAAGATATAACTCTAAAATCCTTTTTACTGATGCATTCTTGCACCAATTAGTTCTCACAAGGAGGGGCTCTCACCCTAAGAATACCTCTGAGATACTCAAAGGCATCTTTTGGCAAAGGTTTTGTAAATATTTTCTATTTATTCCTTTTTGCTAATATACTCCAATCTAATCTCCTTCTCTACAACCTTGTCTCTCAAGAAATGACACTTAATTGAAATATATTTAGTATTTGAATGCATAAATGGATTATATGACATATTTATTATTCTAGTGTTATCACAATGAATAACCACTGGATCTTCAAAAGTTATTCCAATGTTATTCAACATCTGCTTCATCAAAACAATCTGTGTGCAATTTATAGCAGCAATAACATACTCTGATTCAGCAGTAGACTGAGCTATATAATCTTTCTTCATACTTAACTAGGAAACCAATGTTTTACCAAGAAAAAATGCAATACTACTTGTACTCTTTCTATCATCAATATTTCCTACCCAATCAACATTAGTATAAGCATGCAAAACAAAATCATCAAATTTTTCATACCATAAGCCATATTCCAGTGTTCCTTTCAAATATCTAAATATTCTCTTTACTACAACAAGGTGAGTCTCTTTAAGATCTTCTTTATATCTTGCCAAAAATCCAATTGCATTATAAATATCTGGTCTAGTGTGAGTTAGATATTGTAAGCCTCTAATGATGGGTCTGTACTATGTCAAAAAAACACTCTTAGATTCATTAGTACTAAGCTTGTAACCAATAACCATAGGTGTTCTAATAGGTTTACAGTCTTCCATTCCAAACTTTTTCAACATTTCCTTAATATACTTGCTCTGAGAAATAAAAATACCATTCTTGTTCTGATTAATTTGCAATCCAAGGAAAATTTTAATTTCACCAATCATCGACATCTCAAATTAATTTTCCATTTCCTTGGATAATTTCTTACTCATTTCATCATTACCTCCAAAAATTATATCATCTACAACAAATTCAACTATTAAGATTCCATCTTCACTAGTTCCTAAGTATGAGTTACTATCTGCATTACCTTTTCTAAAACCAAGAAAAAGTAAATGCCTGTCCAATCTAGTATACCATGGTCTAGGTGCTTGTTTCAGTCCATACAAAACCTTCTTCAATTTTCAGACCATGTCCTCATCATCTGTCAAAGGAAATCCATCAGGTTGTTCAATATATACTTCCTCCTCTAGATCTCCATTCATAAATGTAGATTTCACATCCATTTGATATACTTTAAAGTATTTGTGTGCATCATAAGAAATAAATAATATCACTGCCTCAAGCCTAGCAATAGGATCTAATTTTTCTTCAAAGTTTATTCCTTCTTGTTGCGAGTAGGATTTACAAACCAGTCTTTCCTTATTCCTTACAACCATTCCTTCGTTATTTATTTTGTTTCTAAAAACCCATTGAGTTCCAATTATATTCTTCTCCTTAAGTATAGGAACCAATTCCCAAGTTTTATTTTTATTTATCTGTTCCAATTCTTCCTGCATTGCTTTAGTGCAAGATTCATCTCTCCATGCCTCATCAGTAGTTTTTGGTTCTACTTGAGAAATCAAACAAATTTCATTTCTTAATCTAGATTTTTTCATCATGCCTTTGTTTTCATTGCCAATAATTTGATTTTTAGGATGGCTTTTCTTAAAATACCTTTGTGCCTTTCAAATTTCAGTAGAATCATTTGAATCATTGAAACATAACTCAATCTTATGATCAACCTCAAAAGGTTCTTCTTGATTTTTTGTAAGCTCCCTATTATCTGAAGTTTGGCTACAGTCATATATTCTTTCCTAAATTTTGTAACTTCTCATCAATCCTCACATTATCACTTTTAATTGTCTTCCTCAATCTCATATTGAAACATTTATAAACCTTTCTATTAGTGGAATAACCAAGGAAGATCCCTTCATAACTTCTAGCATCAAACTTTCCTATCTCATCATCTCTTTTGATATAGCCTTTAGTACCAAATATTCTAAAATATTTCATAGTAGAAGCATGATTAAACCATAGTTCATAAGGAGTCTTATTAGTACCTTCTCTGATCTAAATTATATTCAAAGTGTAGGCTATAGTACCAAAAACTTCTCTCCAATGAACATGTGACAATTTTCTTTCAAGCAACATAGTTTTGGCAGCATCTAGTATAGTTCTATTTTTTCACTCTACAATCTCATTTTGTTGTGGTTTCCTTGGAGCGGATGTTAGTCTGTATATTCCATGCTCTTTGCAGTAGGTATTTAACATATCTAAAGTAAACTCTCCACCTCTATCTGACCTTAAACATTTTATCTTCAAACTTGATTAATCCTCAACTTTTTCTTTAAAAATCTTGAATTTATCAAAAGCCTCGATTTCTCTCTAAGATATGTAACCCACATCATCCTAGAAAATTCATCAAAAAAAAATATGAAATACCTTTCACCATAGTAATATCTTGTTCTTGTAGGACCACACAGATCTATTCACAATGTTGTCAAAATTTAAATGATAGAATATTCTATGTCGTAACCAACTGTTATAAACCTTCACAACAAAAAAAGAATCTTCTATAGTATTTAGCTCAAATAAATTACCTCTTGAATTAGTACTAGATGTGATCAAATCCTTTATCTAACTTCTAATAGAACATTTCCCATCATTGAACTTCAAATGATAATGTTAATGTTTGTAGCTTCAGTCGTATGATCATTTAGAATATATGTAATATATGTTTATTAATAATATATTATATATGTTATATTATTATTAATAATGAAATTTAATATTAAATATTAATCTATTATATCATTCTAAATTGATAATTGATTGATGAAACATTATAAGATTGATTAAATTATAATTAATGGGAAGAGGCATGTCCTTTGAAGGACATGTCCCTTCATGGGACATGCCTCTCTCTCTCTCTCTATATATATATATATATAAATATATTATATTAATCTCAATAATAACGAATAGACATGTCCCATGAATGGACATGTCTCTCCTAACCTCATTCCCAATATAAATAAAAGAGAGATTGTTGCATTTGGAAAACACATACAACATAGGGTGCTATTACATTTGCATCTATTCTAAAACTTAACATGGTATCTATTACCCAAAATTTCCTATCCTATGTAATTCTGGCCTACAAGTGGAGTAAATGTGGCTCCCACAAGGGTGGAGCCTAGCTTTTAAGGTTTCTATCAATGTTTTTTGGCCTTTTTATTGTTCTCTGCGTGTTTTTAGGCCTGGTTTAAACCCCTGTTCTATTTTAAGGTCTAAAACCCTAAGGAAAGACCCTTAAACCATGGACCTTTTGGAGCTCTTTCTAATTTTAAGTTACTTTTCGTGCCACTTAATATATTATTTGTCATGTGCTTTTATCTTCTTTTCTTTTATCTCCTAATCTCCGAATGCTTGGTGGTTAGTCACTAACATTCAACGATCTGTCAAAATGGTTATGTCTTGGCACTTTTTGTCTATTTCTTGATCTCACAATATGATGGTTAATTCATATGTCATTTGGAGATGAAGGGAAAGCCATTGATGCATTTTTATTGGTGGTGGTTGCTAGGTATCATGATCATACCCTGGTCAATTTATTTGTTTCGAGATCACAAGATATGCTTGGTTTCTAGATCTCTAAATTTGATCTGAGTTGAGACTTTTATCATTATGTGATTCAAAGATCTCTTTGTCACTGAATTCCTAATGTTACCTGGGTTAATACTTTCATTAAGAGATCAAGTGAGGGCCATTCATCAAGTTATAAATCCTCTAGTTTTGGCTAGATCTCCGAATCAGACTGGGGTTAATGCTTTTGTTCTGCGACTCAGAGTTTCCTTCTATCTTTGAATCTCTTGATAAGCCCAAGTCAAGATAATCCTGGTTGAGTCTCATTTAGAAATTCAGAGATAAGGCTTTGTCTTAGAATCTCCTATCTGGACCAGAGTTAAGTTAGAGGCTTGGAGATCTTGAGATTACTTTGTCACGTAATCTTAGAATGGACTTGGAGTTAAGTTAGGGATCTCGAGTTTAAGATCTAGGTCATAGATCATGTTTTCATCCAACGGTTTTCTCTTAATCTCCAGATCAACTCATATTTTGACCAATTGTTCATAAATCTAGAGATTGCCTTTTTCGCTGGGTTGCCAAATCAAACCAGAGTTAAAAGTTGTGATTAGGAGACTCAGAGATTCAAAGGGATTTAAATATCTGGGTTAAAGATGAGTTAGAGGTTGAATCAGATGATAAGATGAAATTAATAGTTGACACTAAGCCTTAAGGAATAAGATGCTCAATCGATAAAATTGGGCCATTGAGCCATTGTGCTACATGTCCATAGCAGGGCTAGAGTGAATTCAGAAATAAATTAAATGATGGTTTGTTCATATTTGATTGTGTGGCTCACGCTATAAATTAAGGGAAAGAGGAGAATAGATTAACTTCCAAGCCATTGTGTAAAGGTGACATCTGGCATTTATCACATCATGCGAATATCTGATGAGAGGTGTTAAGACTTGAAGACAAAGATGAAGGTTTTTTATTCATTTGGCCAATGCGACAGCTTTCCATGTCACAAGTCAAATCTAAATTCAACACCAAAGGTAAAGATAAAGATAAAGAAGGTCTTGATCAATATGACGGTGGGTCCTAGGACTTAAAGAAAAGATAATATATAGATAATGTTCAAGGCAATGTGATAGGGTGATGTGTGTCTAGATCAGGTTGTGATGGCCAGGTAACTAAAGAAAAGATTGACAACTGTATTTTAAAATGAAAAAAGATCTTGTTCTGAGCTATTGATACGATGCTCTATGCCACCTGTGACTATTACAATCTAATATTTAAATATTCAAGTCTCTTTCCTAGGATTTCATAGTGGTGTCATGTTTTTTAGGTCACAAACAAGGTAGATGGAATTTCTGACTTCTCTGGTTGAATTTATGATGTTGGGAGACGTCTCCAAGATATATCTGATCATATGGGATATTTTCCAATGAGGTATTTATTTTTAGAGGTGACTATTTTAGGGTTTTTGATATTTTCTAAAGGATATATTTTGTAACCCGAATCTGATCTGCATTTATTTTAGTTTGACTCCCGAGCCATGGTGATTGAGGAAGTTGTATATAATTTGTTTTTTTGTACTTTTGTAAATAGGTTCAAAATGTGAAAAAAAAATTTGTCACATTTTTCTTGTCCTCAAAATTTTTATATGTCTGTAATTCTCAGTTTTGCAATCTTTTGTAAGAGTTTCTGTGGCATTTTTCCTGCCCTAAGGTTTTCATATGTTTGGGATCCTCTCTGAACCATAATACAGTGATTTAGTGTAGAAGAAATTTATGGGTTATCTCAAGTTATCTTTCTTATTTGCATCTTTGTATACTATTGTGGATGATTGATAAGGATAATATTGTGAATTTTTTTCATTCCTTGTTATCTTGTCTCATTTATGTGCCTATTTGTTGGAGTGGATGTTTTTTTGTAGGTCATATTCTATGTCTATCTCCTTGAGGCTATTTTTGTGAAATATTTTCTTTCCTTGAATAGTTTCATCTCAGACCTCTCTATGAAATACTTTTGCAAGCCTATTCAGAAAGTTGTACTTGTACAAATTCAGGAATTTCATGCTAATTCTTAGTCATTGTGTTATGATTCATGTCATTTTCAGTGTATCACCTTATAGATTAAGTTATTTCCTTCATTCTTTTACTTTTCCTTCTATCCCTTTTCCTCCCAACTTTACTTTTAAGTTTCAAAAAGAAAAATAGGTTATTATCCAAGAGGAGCTGGCCTAGAATTTGAAGGTCTCACTTAAATTAGCAAATGATGCAAAGTGGCAAGTGGAAGCCTTCAAACAGTGCACAATTGATGAGGTTCAATGTCTCAACTACCCAAATGGGGTCCAAGTGCTCAATACTTATCACAAGTATGGTAAGGACTAGCGTAAATGGTGGTCACAACCCAAACACCCAAGGCAACCTAATCACTAGGCTATGCCAAGTCCAAAACACCTATAATTGGGAAGTCACCAATAGGTCTCCTTAACCCAAAAGGAAACCAAACCCCATGAGACAACTTAAAAGACTAGGGGTGGCCTATAATAATTGATCTGGCCTATTTAGGTCCTATTTCTTTAGTTCCAATGGTTCTTTCATTTACAAGCAACCCATAACACTAAGTTGCTTCACAACCTAAGGATTTGGCTTGTAACCCTTTCTAGAGGGTAATTTGAACATAAGTCAAAATACTTCCAAATGAGGTATTGAATTGGTTAGGGATTCTAATAACCTTTAAGGCTTTACTAAACATATCCAAGCACCAAGGAGTGGAGGCAAACAAAAGTCACTTCTATCACAAGGTTTAGACCGAAGTAATAGGCCTAATTAGGTCTCCAAATGCACTACAAGTGCTCTTTCTCCTAAGCCAATGTATAAAATAAGCATGGGGGCATTTGTGCACATACAAAATAACTTATAATCCAAGTTTAGAGGTCTTGGTGAATCCCCAACCAGAAGTTATGGTGACTATCCTAAGTCACAGAATGGTGCACACATGAGATGTACACCTAGGGCTTTGTGGCAAAACCAACTCCCTACAGAACTCCACCTCTAACCTGCATTGTTTGAAATTAAATTTCCAAAGGTTGAATTCCACCAAGGGGCATTAGATTCCCATGGTGGAATTGGGTCCAAATATCAAACCCTCTTGAAGTCCTAATTGGAAGCCTACAATCCAAGCAAGCCCGCAAGAAACACTGATATCTTCCAACCTAGGATGAATCAGAACATGAAACCAATTTCATATGAAAGAAGGTTGGATGAAAACCTTTTTCTCTTAGATTTTCATGTGCACTAGTCTGTACCCATTTGTACAAGATCACTATCCTTGAAAATCTGTAGAAAATCAATTTGTTTTATTGATTCAAAATTCTAAGTTACATATCTTACCTTACACCCACCTAAAAGGGATATTTGAAGGCTTACCCCATTTTTTACAACAAAATTTCAAACTATTTGACCATTGGGGGCTTTGATTACAACTTTTGGCAAGAAGTTGTCAAAGTTGCTAAGCAACTTTGACAACATTTTTGCAACTTTTGCTTTCTAGGAGACCAAACTTGGTCTAAGCCTAATCTAGAGATCCAAGTGATCCAACATGGATCTAAAACATTAAAAACATGAAAAATGACTAAATCCTATGATCTTAGGCCCATTGACCACTCTTTACCATAGTTAGCTAGGGGCTTATAGTTGTGCCAATCTTGGAACTAGGCCTCACAACTTGATCTAGGTGCCTGACTAAGATACTTAAACTGACTAGATGTACTTTAGGAATTATTTAGATTATTGTTTGTTAGTTATAGATTAGGTTCTCTTGCACCATACTCCCCTTGAGTTTTAAAACTCAAGTCCCAACTTGAGGGTAACTGGTTCACTGAAGTCCCATGGTGTGTGATTTGGTCTTCGATCAGCCATGTAGCATCTATGGTGGGGAGTCCCTTCCATTTGACTAAGTAATGCATGTAATTCTTAGGTTTGGTCTACCTTAATAGCTTTGTATCCAAAATTTCTTCTAACTCCACTAGTTTTCTTTAGGGAAGATCAGTAACATAGTCTTCATTGTTGATGTTTGTTTCCTCACCTTGTTCATTCATTGCATCTGTTGTAGCTTTGTGGATCGTAAGGTCTGCAACATTAAATATTGGAGAGATTTGCAAAGTTAGAGGAAGGGAAATTTCATAGGAGTTCTCACCTATTTTGTTAAGTATGCTTCAGGTACTGACTTTCTTCATTTGTAGTTTGGATTATCTACCCTTAGGTAGTCTCTCCTTTCTTAGGAAGGCCCAAACCCTGTCTCCCACTTTGAAGTGGACCTCTCTCCTTCTTTTGTCAGCATTTTATTTGTACTTCAAACTAGACCTTTGCAATGTTTCTTTTACTTTCTATTGTACCTTTGTGATGAGCTCTTCCAGTTCTTGGCCTTGAGCACTAATTTTGAATTTAGAGGGGATTTTCATTAGATCCAGTGGTCCTTTGGGGTGCAAACCATACACTGCTTGGAATGGAGTTTTATCGGTTGACCTATTTATAGAGTCATTGAAGGCAAACTCTGCTTGGGGCAGGATTGTATCTGAACTTTGTGAGTATTTCTTGGTTAGGCATCCTAGGAGATTGCCTAGGGACTGGTTTACTACCTCAGTCTGCCCATATATTTGTGGGTGATAGGCAAAGCTATAGGTGAGGTTTGTTCCCAACTTCTTGAAGAGTGTCCTTGAAACTTTACATCCCTGTCTGATACAATTGTCTGAGGAAAACCATGAATTCTAACTACTTCTTTAAAGAAGAGGTTGGCTATATGAGATGCATCATTTGTGCTCCTACATGGCACAAAGTGGGCCATTTTTCTAAACCTATCCACTATGACAAACACACTATCAAATCCTTGCTTTGTTTTAGGCAGTCCCATGACAAAATCCATTGAGATGGATTCCCAAGGTCTTGAATGGATTAGTAAGGGTTGGTAGAGCCCTTTATTTTTTGTCATCCCTTTAGCTTGTTGGAAAATAGTATAGGATTCAATAAACTTCTTAACTTCATTTTTCAACTTGGGCCAAAAATAGCTCATCTTCACCATGTCTGTTGTCTTGTCAATGCCAAAGTGACCTCCTAGGCCACCACAATAATTTTCCCTGGTTATATTTTCTCTCATTAAACATTATGGTATGCATAATTGTGATCCCTTGAATAGAAGCCCATTCTGAACCAGATATTCAGAAAAATTAGTGTGATATCTGCCCTCCATTTTTGTGCAAATTTGATATACTTCTGCAAAATTAGGGTCATCCGGGTACAAGTGTTTGAGGGACTCAATTCCCACACTTTGTAGTTGAAGTTCTTCAATAAGACCAATCCTTCTGCTAAGGGCATCAAAAAATTTGTTTTCTACACCCTTTTTATGCTTAATGTTGAAGGTATAGGCCTGCAATTGCTCTACCCATTTGAGATGCCTGACTGAGAGTTTTTCTTGTGAATTGAGGAAGCTTAATGTATGATTATCAGTGTAGACTACAAACTCTTTTGGGATCAAATAGTTCCTCCATTTCTTGAGGGCTTGGACCATGGCATAGAGCTCTAGGTCATAAGTGGAGTACTTTCTTTTGGCTTCATTCAATGTCTCTGAGAAGAAAGCAACTACCTTGCCTTCTTGGCTTAGGACTGCTCCTATAGCCAAATTGCTTGCATTTGTCTCCATAGTAAAGACCTTGTTAAAATCAAGGAGGACCAATATAGGGTATTGGGAAACTCTATTCTTCAAGTATTGGAATGCATCACTGGCTTCCTTTGTCCGCATAAACTTAGTCTTCTTTCCACCTTTGAGAGTTTCAAGCATTGGTGCACACACATGACTGAAATTTTTGATAAACTTCCTATAGAAAGTTGCAAGTCTATGGAAGCTTCTTACATCACCTTGGTTCTTTGGTGGAGACCAATTAATGATTGCTTCTACCTTCTCAGGGTCCATCTTGAGGGTACCTTATGAAATCACAAATCCTAGGAATACTAGTTCCTTCCTCATAAACATGCATTTTTCCAAGTTGATTACCAACTTGTGCTGATGGAGTCTTCTTAGTACCTGCTCCACATGATCAAGATGGTCTTCCTTGCTATGACTGAATATTATTATGTCATCAAGCTAAATAACAACAAATTTGCCAATAAAATCAATGAATATCTCATTCATAAGCCTCATAAAAGTGGTAGGGGCATTGCTTAAGCCAAAGGGCATTACTAACCATTCAAAAAAACCTTTAGTAGTCTTGAATGTTGTTTTCCATTCATCTCCTGGTTTGATTTTTATTTGATGGTATCCAAACTTTAAGTCTATCTTGGTGAAGTAGCAAGCACCTCCTAGTTGATCCAATAGGTCATCAATCCTTGGCATGGGGAACCTATATCTTATTGTGATCTTGTTTAGGGCCCTACTATCCATGCATAACCTCCATTTACCATCTTTTTTAGGGGCAAAGACTGATGGTACTGCACATGGGCTGAGACTCTTTTGAATGAGTCCTCTTTCCATCAATTTGGTGACCTATTTTGAAATCTCTACATGCTACAGGGGTGTCATTTTGTATGGTGCCTTATTAGGTAGGGATGAGCCTGGTATAAGGTCAATTTGATGACTGATATCCCTAATGGGAGGGAGGCTAGTGGGCAGGTCACTAATAGTGACATCTTTATACTTTTGTAGTAGTTCCATGGCTTCTTTTGGTATAGTTTCTTTTGGATCGGATCTAATGTTATCCTTAGGCTTTGAGATTAAGACAAAGGGTTCAATGTCAGGTTCCTTCAAGGTTTTCAACATCTCTTTTTCTCCCATGATGATCACAATGGGTTCTTTTGTAGATTTGTTATCCAACAGGGCTTCATAGTAAAGGTCTTCCCATCTTTAGTGATGGAGTAGGTATTCTTACTACAATGGTGTATGGCATCTACATCAAATTTCCAGGGCCTGGCTAGAAGGATGTGTGAGGCATCCATTTCAACCACATCACAAAGAACTTTATCTTTAAAATCTATGATTGAGAATTTTGTCCATCCTTGTTCTGTTACTAGAGTTTGTTGGCCTCTTGTTAACCATGAAACATGATAGGGGCAAGGGTGTGGCATTTTAAAGAGGTTTAACTTTTGAGCCATTTCACAAGATACAATATTTTTAGTTGAACCAGAATCTATAAGTAGATTGCATACCTTTCCATGACATTTTATTTTTGTTCTGAAGAGATTTTTCCTTTGTGGAGGTTCTTGGGTTTGTGGTACTTGAAGGAAGACCTACCTCATCATCAAGCATACTCCTTCCTCTGGTTCCAAGTCTCTAGCAATTGCATTGTCTTGTTGTTTATCTTCTTGGACAAGTTATGCTCTCCTCTCCCCTTGGTTTTTTTTATGTCTCTTCTCAGGGCATCTTCCTGCATGATGTCCCATTTGATTGCAATAGTAACATTTCAATGGTCCATTACCTCTTCCTAAATTTGTCCTTCCCCTATTGAAGGGACTCCTTCCCCTATAGTTTCCTCTTGAATTAGAGTCACTATTTTCTTTGTCTCCTTGGTCAGGGATCCTACTATTGCTGCCACTATTTTGTCCCTTGTTCCAATATTTTCCTCTGCCTCTAAAGTTCTTCCCATTATCATTATTCCTCCTTTTTCCAAAATCCTATTTTCTTTTCCATTTCTCCTCTACCTTGAGTGCCTTTTGATAGAACTTATTGACTATGGTAGGGCAGTGTAGGCTTAGTTCTTCTTGAATGGACATCTTCAATCCATTCATGTATCTTGCTAGTTTTTCTTCCTCATCTTCTGCCACATTGGTCTTCATACATAATTTTAAGAACTCCTCAGAGTATGAGCCTACATCCATGTCCTTTTGTTTTAAACTTTGGTTCCTCCTATGGAGTTGTATCCCATAGTCCTCTGGTACATTTGTCTCTTTGATCAGGGCTATCATCCTATTCCATGAGTTGATCATGCTCTTTCCATTCTTCACCCTCTCTATTTGGATGAAGTTCCACCAAGTTAGGGCTGCTCCCTTTAACTTGGATCTTGCCACCTTTACCCTCTGCTTTTCAGGGATGTCCTCACATTCAAATAATGTTGTTAAAGCCTCTATCCAATCCAAGGCTAAGTCTGCATTCATCTTGCTATTGAAGACCGATAAATCTATCTTTTCCTCCATGGTTCTCCTCCCCATGGACTTTAAGGCATCTATGAAGGGCCTTTGGTCTATAGGGATGTGCTGATCAGAGTCATCCTCCTGTTCTTCACTCTCCTCTTCATTTTCAGACCCATCTTCTTTGTTCTTGTCAAGCTTCTTCTCAAGTTCTTGAAGCCTCTTGGTCAAGGCTATGTTTTTAGCCCTTTTCTCTCTCACCATCTTTTCTAACTCACTATTTGTGACCCTTGTAGGGATCTCTTCATCTTCAGGGGAAGACATAGCTCTGATACCACTTGATGCAAAGTGGCAAGTAGAAGCCTTCAAACAGTGCACAATTGATGAGGTTCAGTGTCTCAACTACCCAAATGGGGTCCAAGTGCTCAATACTTATCACAAGTATGGTAAGGACTAGGGGAAATGGTTATCACAACCCAAACACCCAAGGAAACCTAATCACTAGGCTATGCCAAGTCCAAAACACCTACAATTGGGAAGTCACCAATAGGTCTCCTTAACCCAAAAGGAAATCAAACCCCATGAGACAACTTAAAAGACCAGGGGTTGCCTATAATCAGTAATATGGCCTATTTCGGTCCTATTTATTTAGTTCCAATGGTTCTTTCATTTACAAGCAACCCATAACACTAAGTTGCTTCACAACCTAAGGATTTGGCTTGTAGCTCTTTCTAGAGGGTAATTTGAACATAAGTAAAATACTTCCAAATGAGGTGTTGAATTGGTTAGGGATTATGATACCCTTTAAGGCTTTACTAAACATATCCAAGCACCAAGGAGTGGAGGCAAATAGAAGTCACTATTGTCACAATATTTAGACCAGACTAATAGGCCTAATTAGGTCTCCAAATGCACTAAAAGTGCTCTTTCTCCTAATCCAATGTAGAAAATAAGCATGGGGTCATGTGTGGAAATAAAAAAGAACTTATAATACAAGGTTAGAGGTCTTGGTGAATCCCCAACTAGAAGTTATGGTGATTGTCCTAAGTCACAGAATGGTGCACACATGAGATGTACACCTAGGGCTTTGTGGCAAAACCAACTCCTTGCAGAAATCCACCTCTAACTTACATAGTTTGAAAGTACATTGCCAAAGGTTTAATTCCACCAAGGGGCATTAGATTCCCATGGTGGAATTGGGTCCAAATATCAAACCCTCTCAGAGTCCTGATTGGAAGCCTACAATCCAGGCAAGCTTGCCAAGAAACACTGATATCTTCCAACCTAGGATGAATCAGAACATGAAACCAATTGCATATGAAAGAAGGTTGGATGAAAACCTTTTTGGTCTCAAAGTTGCATGTGCAATGGTCTATACCCATCCATACAAGATCACTGTCCTTGAAAATCTACAGAAAATCAATTTGTTTTATTGATTCAAAATGCCAAGTTACATATATTACCTTCCACCCACCTAAAAGGGATATTTGAAGGATTCCCCCATTGGTTACAACTGAATTTAAAACTATCTGACCATTGGGGGCTTTGATTACAACTTTTGGCAAGAAGTTGTCAAAGTTGCTAAGCAACTTTGACAACATTTTTGCAACTTTTTCTTTCTAGGAGACCAAACTTGGTCTAAGCCTAATCTAGAGATCCAAGTGATCCAACATGGATCTAAAACATTAAAAACATGAAAAATGACTAAATCCTATGATCCTAGGCCCATTGACCACTCTTGACCATAGTTAGCCAGGGGCTTATAGTTGTGCCAATCTTGGAACTAGGCCTCACAACTTGGTCTAGGTGCTTGACTAAGATATGTCATGCCCAAAAGTTGGGCAAAAACACACGAACAAAAATTTTAAATTACGCATAAAAAATGGGATACCCAAACAATCATAAGGGTAACACATGCACGAAAAATGAGGAGGTTGACCAAAAGTCAACTAGAGTTGACCAAACGCCAACTATACGCTAAGGTGTAAGGTACAACTAGGGTTTGCTTAAACCCAAAGGGAGAATCATACATGCAAATCGAGGTAGTTGGACTAAAAGTCAACTAGGGTTGACTGAAAGTCAAACATCCCTTGATGTACATGTAGGAGTGTCACTAAGGCCCTCTACGCTCAAAGGAAGTCAGAGGTGCGCAAAACGAGATAGTTGACCAAAATGTCAACCCAAGTTGACCAAAAAGTCAACTATCTCCGAAAGGTATGAAACTAAAGTCTGAAGTTCTAGAGGCTGCGAGGAACACCTGGTTCAAACCTCGAGACCAACGGACAAGGCTTGACCATGGTTGACTTTAAAGTCAATTGTTCACAAGCCTGGTCAAAGGTAGCGATAATGCCCCTGAAAGACGTATATCGCAAAGCTGAAGGGGTTGAAATGACCCCTAAATCTAAAGAATGTTAACTAGACTAATCTAAGAGTTTTAAATGAAAATGAGCTTATTACCAATCCATTAAACATTTAAACTTAAATATAAACGATTGAATTAAATTAAAATAAAAATCCCCTAAAAGATCATTATATAACATTTCGAAGATTATACTAAAAATCAACCA